>RJWH01004796.1:0-10579 GCA_004363575.1 Solenodon paradoxus | reverse complement strand
CAGGTACATCTGGTTCCAAGGCCTTCACTTTTTTACCTCCACATTGTATTGCCCCCCAGTATTTGTGAGTGCAGAAAATCAAATAAAAGTGTGACCTTCTAAAAGGGGGTAGGTGAAAGCAAGAGCCAGCATATTAGATGCATCTGTTCAAGTGGATTCAGTTACAAGGAACAACATAATCAATCTTTAGTTATCTCACATGTCTAGTCCAAAGATAAGTCATTCCTTATTTGAGTGATGACTCACATATAATATCTATCACACAGGTTCTTTTTAACCTTCCATTAATGTTCCCTGTTGTCTTTTGATTTTGGTGTCTCTCTCTTCCTGGTTATAAGACGGCCACCACACCACCAAACATTACATCCTTGCCCCAGAATCCCAAATAAAAAGACAGGCAGCAGAAACAAGCTCTCCTGTAATACCTTTGTTGACAACATAAGATGGTTCCAAGAAGTGTCCCCGGCAAACTTTCTCTTCTGTGCTATTGGCCAGAACTGTATCACATGGTCACCTTTAACAACAAGGGAGGCTGGGCAAGTGAGTAGGGAAGTTCCTCAGCAAAAAGGGAAAGGGCTGGCCACTTTGCCCCCCCACCCTCCGACCTCCTTGGGGCCATGAAGATGGGAAGTTGACTAATAAATGGATGATAAGTGTCTGCATTTGAGGGAGGACTCCTCTCTCAGACAAGACTGGATGCTGGGCTTTGTTGTTGTCGTTATCACTGTGAAATGAAAATGGTAGGACGGTAAGACTGAGACCTATAAAATTCTGTGCTCACACCTTCAGGATATTACCCATCCCATCCCTGTAGGAATCTTTAGCTGTCCCAGAACCAGTTCAGTGTATTCATTTGGGGTGATGGAAAAGACAGCAGGGTATGAGCCATTTGAATCTTATGCCCAACCTTCAGAGTTGAACAGACATCTAGGCCATTCCTTTTATTATCTTCTGGGAAAAAAATTGTGGCCCCAAAGTACCTCCCAGTACAATTCATTTACTTTATTCCTCTCTGAGAGGCAGGCTTTCATTTGCATTCTAAAAGAAGGATGAAAAGCAAGTAACAGTGAGAGGGACAACTTCCCCTGGGATTTATAATTATTTTCTCTCTTGACTATGCATTATCTACAAGTGCATGAGATAGGAAGTTGCTTAGGAATTTTGCTTAAAGCAACAGTTCCAGCCTGTTAATTCCCTCTGTTTCCCATGAGTGGGAAAGCCAGTACCTGATCGTGTCAACAGGATGCTGAATTTTCTCAAGGCTTGAGCACTGTAAGACAGGTGCTTAAGACAAAATCCTCCAGCTCTTTGGGCTCTAATCCCCCCAACCCTCTTAGTCCATTCAGTAATCCCAGAAGGTACCAGCATCTGGCCAAAAGCCATAAGGGCTGAGTTGGAAAAATACAAATCTGTGCTCTGACAAATTTCAGCAGCTGGGATTTAGGAAATCTGCAAAGCACCAAGTTAATTTTCTGAATATGTTTGCTATTGGCAACCTGATTTTAATACCCTTTTGAGGGCAAATTCTAGCATTTTAGGGCCACTTGACAGATTGACAACTAGAAATGTCTCTTGAATATCTATTAGGTACTAGGTTTACTTCTAGGTCTTTGTGTTTTCTGAATTCTTTGCATGAATGACCTTGATGAGTCACCACTGAATCAGAAAATTGCAAAATATCATCTTTCCTGCATATTATGTCAGCACAGACTCAGAGTTGGATATGTATTCTCTGGTTTCTGGGAAGGCAGAGATATTTCAAAACCAATTCCAGGAAAGCAAATGAATGTGTCTTTTGATACGTTGGCCAAGAGGAACTCAAATTAGATATGTTTATTAATAACACCTATTTTTCAAAAATTGTCGTGAGGATATGCCTAGTACTCAGTGACTCTTAAAATACACGTTTGTGAAGTAATAATCCACCTCTGTTCTTATCCTTCCTGGGTTTTTCTCCAGCCTTGACTTCTCCCTTGATTCTCACAGTCATTTTTCAAGCACTTCGCGTCCCCACTATGGCCCAGGTGAACTAGCAGAAGTGTTCCCTGCTGGGATCCTTCCAGAGCTTCCAGTTACCTTCAGAATAATGCCTTGGCTCCTGAAGACAGTCTGCCTGTGTGCGGTCCTTCTTAACCTGGCCCCCACCTTCTGCTTCACTCCTGTCAATCACTGCATCATCTTTTAGTGAGTAACCCCCAGTACGACACTCGTTCTTTTACCTCTGCTGTTGTCATGCTGTTCCCTCTGCCCAGAATGTCTTTTTCTCCTTTCACCAGCTTGTTGTTCTTTAAAAAGGAAAGATGCAGGCAGTTTGTTCTTAACCCATCAGGCAAGGCTGAGTTAGTTCATGCATCATCTCGTTAGTCTCCCTCAAACCCCCAGGAAGGGCTAAGTGCCCCCATCTAGTGTACTGCCCAAGCACAGATCACTCTGCTAAAACGATCACACACCTTTCTGCCACTAGACTAAACATATTTGCCTTTTTTTTCTTTTTGCCCAGAGTCCTTACCACACTATCTGACTCTTGTTAGACACATAATACATGCTTGTTGAACTCAAACTGAAGTGGTAATATCTTGTGTGCCTCATGCGAAGTGAAGTAGCAGCAAGAAAAGTTTCAGATTAAAATTTAGGCACCTATGTGCCCTTATAAGAGGACTTTGATCAATCTTCTGTCCTCCAGAGTCTTTAGACTAAGAGACAAGGATTCTCAATAAGCTAAAATTTTTTTTTTAAGAAATGCACAAATCTAATTCAGTTACATGAGATCAAAATGAATATTTTGCAAAAGAATTATGACCTTTGAAAAGAAATGGAGACCAGCATCTGCACAATTGGGACACAAATCATTGCAAAGAATAGAAGGTGAGATAGTCTCAGAGCAAGTGCTGCTGTGTATTATATGATCCCATTATCCCACTGCTGGGTATTTATCTGAAAAACACAACACCATTAATTGGAAGAGATAGATGCACTCCCATATTTATTGCATTTTTACTTATATAGCCAAGAAATAGATCCAAATGTTGTGCCCATAAACAGATGAATGGATACAGAAGAGGTGGTATATCTACAAATGGAATACTATACTGCTATCAAAAAGATGAAACCCTGTCATTTGCAACAATATGGGTAGAGCTAGATGGGATTATGCTAAGTGAAATAAACCAGAAATACTGGATGCTCTCATTCATATGTAAATATAAAGAAGCAAAGCAAACACTAACCCTTGGACATTGACAACAGAATTGAGGGAGAGGGAGTGGGAGCAAAGGGCAGTAGAGGGTCCAGTGGACAGTGGTGGAGATGATTAGAAATTTGGTAGTGGATGTGGTGTGCTATCAGATGTTTGATGACCAGTGAGCCTGCACATCTAACACGTTGTTTTGTAAATCAAAGTTACTTCAATTAAAAAAAATAGTTTGCAAAGGGACACAAATCAGGTAAGCCAGATGCTGGCTAGAAATAGACTTTGTGCAATTCGTTATTCTAAATAAGGAGGCCAAGGAGAAACCGTTCAAAGTGCCTGGAAGCAGGAGCCACGAAAGAGGAGCGTGAAGAGGACAAGGTGTCTGCCTGGAGGCAGTGGCTTTCAGAGCAGGCGAGGACATCGCTTAAAATTTGGGGAGGGGATCCCAATTACTTAAACTTGGAGACTGGATTAAATGAAGTGTGTGTTTATAGCAGAACCTGTGTGGCAGGGATGGATCGTGTCCTCAAACTCAATGCATTTCCATTTTGAGATCCGGGGTGCAGGGTGGCCAAAACACTGACAAAAGTAGGGTTCTGTCCTCTGGATTATATCTGACTTCTGGGCCCTTGACAGTTGATGCCTCAGAGGCTGGGTGGCTATTTACTCCTTGGTCTACTCAGGTGGCCTCTGATCATCCTCAATGATGTCCCAAAGGTCTCTTCTTGCGCAGATTTCTCTCAGCTACGTTCATGGTCCCAGTGAGGACCTAGACATCATGCAGCTAACCAGCCTCTCCCAAACCACACAGACTCAGTGGGTGTATCCTGCTCCTTTATCACCTCCTGGCTACACCCCTGGGCAGGGAAGTCACTGCTTCCTCTGCCTGCCCATACTTGGCGAGCCCTCTGCACACACTCAGCACATAAACACTTTGGCTTCTGATTCTGAACTAAGCAGAGACCTGGGCAAATGCTGGGGTCTTGTCACCCGCTCAGGTCCTTCTAGGATACACTCTGCACTTGACAGGCCCTGACCCCAACATGGGTGGGGGCTGACCCAGCCCCTCTCTCAAGGCACATGTCACGGCCCTTGGTTTTTTTCAGCCCTGCCCTCGTCCAGCAGGACATCCCAAACTCTGAGATAATGAGGTATGTGTGAAAGTATTACTTTGGCTCCTCAGAGAACTTCATAATCTGTGGGTGTACCCCCAATCTCTTCAGAACCTAGGGGCACCTGGGAGCTTTCGCATTCCGTCCCCCTCAAAGTTTTTTTAAATTTTATTTTACCTCTGAGGCAGTAAATGTTACAGACCGGATGGGGCTGGGTTGTCTGTCTATTTAAAAAATGTCTAGCTTATTCTGACATGTCACCTAGATCAAGGGATTCTGATGCCCTTAAGATGTAACCTTGTGACGTGACTTCTCTTCCACAATTGCAGAGGCCAGAACAAGACTAAACTTCATATTCTTCGTAATGTGAAGGAAACTGAAGGCTGCATCTTTTGAGATTTTTTAAACATTTTATAAAAAGCAGACAATCTGACCCAAAAGGGAGAAGTAACTGATCCACATAGCTGGTCAGTTTGGAGTAGTTTGCCTTCAGGTCCCGCTTGATCCAGGACTCAAAACGAATCACCAGGATATCCGTCAGACCTCTGGTTTAGCGCTATCACTTGGTGCTACAAGATGGCTGAGACTTTCCTGATGGCTCAAGAGTTTCCTGGTGGCTGTAGCAGTTTCAGATTTCACATTCTCCCAATACACTGCTCCAATGCTTTGTTGTTCATAACAAACTAGCCCCAACCACAATGGCTTAAAATAACTATTTCATTATAGCTCACAATTGTGTGGGGTAGGCAAGGCTTGACTAGGCAATTCCCTTGCTTTAAGAGTGATTGGTGGTTTCTAGCCGGTCTAGCTGGTGGCTGGTCTGTCCTGGAGGCTCCAAACAAGTTGCACTCACATGCCAGCCCCCTCAGCAGGGCCTGACAGGCTGGGTGCAGTTGGGCCCTCCTGCTCAGGTGGTCTCAGGGCTTCCTTGGTGGTCTCTGCAGCGGGGCACACACGTTTAGTCCGTGGCGGTTCAGCATACCCAGAGACCAACATCATAGCTGCCAGATTCCCCTACAGGCCAGGCCTGGAACTGGTATAGCAGCCTTTCACTTTCCTCTATTGCTCCAAGCAACCAGACATCAGCCCAGAGTCCTGAGGAGAAACTGAACTGACCTCTCAAAGGGAGGAGTAATGCCCACCGTGCAGCCACCTGCTCATCCCTACCCCAGCAGCCCAGCAATAAAGACTCAATCAGTGTTCCAGAAAGTATAGGAAAAGCCCCGAGTTTCACATTGATTAACCAGTTTAGGAAATGTGCCCATCTCTGCGCCAATCTCTGTGACCAGGAGCTTAGGAAATTTTGACTGAAGTTGGAGGCGGAAATGGTCCCAACCTACGTTATGGCTTCAAAGTTCTGCAGGAAGGAGAAGGCTCCGAAGTGGGTCTGCGGGGGTGTGTATTAGTCTGGTTAGGCAACACCAGAGCAGAACTGAAACGGGCTTTGGGTGTAGGAGCTTCGTCTGGGAGGTGGGAAGGAAGCGGGGAGACAAGCAGGGGTGAAAGCCAATGCAGGGTCTTGATTCTTCCTGCTCTAACAAAACATATTCCAGAACAATCTGCCTGAAGGGCCACAGACAGGAACACTTTCCATCAGTTCTCCTCCCTGAGAAGTTGAAGGTCACCTCTGAGGGGCACTAGCTCTCTCCAGTGTGACTGAGGTCGCACTCAAAGAGCAGAGCAGGTTCCCAGCTTCAGAGAAGGTCCCATGACAGAACAGTGGAGGCTGGGGCCTGACCTCCAAGCGGTGCAAGATAAGTAGGTGAGTCTGAGGCCAGGCAGAACTACCCCTCAGAGCAGAGGCTGAAGTCTTAGGAGGGCCAGGTTTAAGACACTGGGCACCCAAGCATCTGCTACAGGAGTTAACCAGCAAATCCCTCCTGTCCCCTGCCAGACTCAGAGAACTCATCGCCTCGCCAAATGGCTCCCAGGGAGCACTGACCATCCTTCCTTTGGAGATGTCAATGTCCACCAGGCACCACTGCCACCAGGAACATGTCTTTGGTCCTTTAAAGTTGGGCTTATTGGTCCAAACTTGTTGCAAAAGGTTGAGGGGGACATACACCATGTGGAACCATACACCGTGGGGAACCATACACCATGGGACCACACACCATGGGGACCACACACCATGGGGACCACATACCATGGGGACTGTACACCATGAGGAACCGTACACCGTGGGAAACATACACCATGGAGAACCATATACCGTGGGGAACCATATACCATAGGGACCTTACACCGTGGGGGACTGTGCACCGTGGGGAATCATAGGTGTCTCTATGGAAAAGAGTCAAAAAGACCTAGGAGATGGATCTTGGGGAGGTTATTTGGAGATGAATTCTAGGAAGCCTGGTCTGGCTCTGGATTGGTGCTGCCAGAAAGTGGGAAGATTTTATGAGTGAGCATCTTAACCATTTTTAGCTAGGAAGTAGTGGGAGAAACAGCAGGGCTAAATCTGCCATTGGGAAACAACTGCTCCTGTTTGCCAGCACTGGGGTCATGTTTGTGATTTGGCCCCACGTTCTTGCTTTTGTTTTTGCTCAGGCGTGATGACATCACAGAGTGATGGTGTCTGACGTGGTGCTCTGTGAAATCATGTACTAAGAGGGCAGGAAGAAGATTCCACAGCCTACGTGGGGGTGCAGACCTAGTGCTTGGTGCCCTTTTCTTTCTGCCAGGTGCCTCCTAAGAGTGGCAGGTGCCCTGGTCAGCCAGCTGCATAGCTCTAAGCAACCATCAACTCGTGGAGCCCAAGGGGCAGACTCACCAGATTCCTCCGCCTGTCAGAAAGCTCTCTGTGGTCGAGACATTCGAGAGGATTCTCTCCATCTCCACCGTGACTCACAGCCACGATGCTCACGGTTGAACCTCAGAGTGATGCCAGCAACAAGGGAACTGACAGGACTTGCTGATCCATTTTCTACCATTTGTTTGAGGGCGACAAAGCATGGTGGTGACAGTTCAGATAATAATCCCTGTCCCACAGTCCTTAAACCCAGTGGAGCTGGCTTCCAGGGAAGAGAGAAACAGGCATCCCACGTATTGCTGACAACTGTTGGCTGCAGGCATCGCAGAACTTTCAATGAAACTTGAAGCCTGTAGAGCAGTTTCTGAAGCAGGTATGTGCATGGCCACCCTGCTCACTGGTGTCGGTAGTGGCCCAAGCAAAGGTCAGCCAGGCATCTGACTATCATTGGGCAAATCAGAGATTTAGGTGGGCTTCACTTTGCAGTAGAGAAAATTTGGATCCAGAGGGGGCCAGACTCCTCAGTGGCCCCAACCAGCCTTCCCATTGGCACTAAGATGGTACAACGTCAAATAAGTATGTCAACAGAATTTCTGGAAGATCAGTTCTTTCTTGCCAGGTCAAGCTTAATGCTGGAATTCAGCACAGCGGTGCATCCTCTGGACCTGAGCCAGAGACTGCCTCATTGAGGCCATTAGCACCTGACTCATGCTAGGGTTGTAGAACTGATAATATGACTTCACGTTCAGTACGGTTCTCTTGGAGGCACCTCTGGGCTGCCATCACATGCCCTCGGGCCATCTCTGCCGTCAGTCTTAGCTCCTGGAGCAGCGCCTGGCATCTCCCAGTCCCTTAGCCCCCTGCTAAGTCTTCTGTGTTCTGCTTCACGGTCTTCTGGTCTTCTCACAAGGCAGAATTGGAAGTACCCTGTCTTGCTGGGAGAGTGAGCCCTCCCAAGGTAACTCTCAGCCTCTGCGGGCATGGGAACCAGCGGCTGGATGCATCAGCCTCCATCTTTCAGGTGGATAATTCTAGGAAGCATTCTGCACATTCTCAAGAGGGTCCAGAAGAGTCGAGTGGCAATTTGGTTAATGTGCTGTCATATTGGCTTTTCCTTCTGCCCCATCTCACATTCTCACTCCCACACTCCGGCTTCCCGAGTTCACTTCTCATGTCAACCACCTTCTCTCAGGCTCTGCTTTCAGGGGACCCCAAGTGAAAGCACACAAGGACACAGTCTTGTTTATTGGACAGGCTTTTCAGGCTAACAGGTACAGTAGGTCTCCTTCGCCTGTGGCAAGAACCATGCTGCATGCAAATTCCCCCCAGCTCAGCCCTAAACACCGTTCCTTCCCCTGCCCTCCACACAGGCTGCGCTGGCCCACAAAATGGGGCCCCCTCTTCGAGAGCTGTCCTGAGCCAATGTCCCTGTCCCACCTCCACACAAAAAACCATACATTTCTTGAAATAGATTTTAAGTTGTTTTATAGGGAAAAGAGTATGTTACCCATATGTTACTCTGTAGCAGAAGTCAGTGGAGAATAGTAAATTCTGAACATACATGAAGTTTTCTAACTCTGAAGGGAAAAGTAGGATATCATATAACTAAAAAGTATGTAGATCAATATATACTTGAAGTGGAGGGATTATAGGAATAAAATGTTTTAGATAAAAGTTAGAGGAAATAATTGAAATTGTTTCTGATGCGTCATGTGGGCTGTGACTGGTAATTTCCCTAAGAGCTAGAGATAAATACCTTCACAGTGTTTAGTCGTGATTGTCGTAGCTGCGAGGGACTCTACCATTTTACCTCTTCCTAATGTGGCTTTTCCTACGCACAGGCATTTGAACAAGAGTAAATGTTGGATGAATCTGGATCTGGGGGAGGGTTTAGAGAATGTGGCTTAAAGTCCAGCAAATGTAGTGCTGGGTGTAAGACACTGCTTGCTATATTGCAGGATGCTTGAGGACAAAGTCTTTGTGAGTCAGGTTATAGAAACAGATCAATAAATGTGTGTGGAATGACTGAACCAGAGAAGGGCAGCGGTTGTAGGACGACTGTGCCTGGCAATGCCAAGTGCTTCGTGCCTGTTAGCCTCCTCACCACCCCCTGCAAGGTGATGTCCATCTTTCTGTTTACAGAAGGGGGAACTACCTTGCCCAAGACCACACAGCTAACAAAGGATTCAAATCCAGGAGTCAGCGCGCCCTTGAGGCGGCCTTCCGCCTGGCGGGGCCGCGGCCCTGAGAGTAGGCCTGCGCCATCTAGCGGCAGAACGAGAAAGCCACCTGATCCGTGTACCACAAACTTCAACCCGCGAGCTGCCGGCCCGTTTTCTCAGCTTCTCCTGGGAAAGAAACCACGAGAACTTTGGTCGTGGCTGCAAGTTGAGTGATGTGAAATCTCGTGTAAGGCAAAGACCTGGAGCACTGAAAACAGCTTTCATGTCGTGCACTTTTAGAGGATACAGAGCACCCGTAAGGTTATTGGTGAGTCTGCCGTGTTAGAGGCATAAGGCCAGGCGACTCAGAACTGGCCTTCAGCCCCCACTGCCTTGTCCGACTGTGTCACGGATGGGCCTCTAAGAACTACAGATGCTGCGCTGTTTTGGCCTGAATCTCAAATGCCTGCCTCCAGGAGAAAAAAATCAGAAGTCCAGCGCTGCCCTCCCCTCTAGCTCATCTCCTCCACAGAGGCACACCTGGCATTAGAAAATCAAAGTCCCCTTATGGGGTCTATCATGTTTTTAAGAAAACTGCCTGGGAGAGGGAAGTGGAGAGCATTGCCTCCGAGAAAGTGTTGCTGCCACTTTTGCAGTCCCTTTGGAAAACCACCAATATTGTTCCCCTCAAACCACCTCTTTTTGATACTTTAACGACAATCTCCCTTCCCATTTCTCGTTGTGTGTTGCTGGGTGGGAATTTGTGCAATGCAGTGGGTTAACCAGTAGCCTCATGTTGATGGGCCCATTTGATTTTCACAACACAAATAAATGGTTTATTATTCCCATATATTGATGCAGAGATAGATGAAGTAACTCTCCAAAATTTGATGTGGGCATGCTGAGATTTGGACCCAGGTCACTGATATCAAGTATCTCAGCCTTTTCACCCTTTGAGAATATTTTCTAGGATATTCTAATGTAAGCAAAGAGAGAAAGGAAATATGAAAAGAAGAGGAAGCCAGGAGTGATGTCATATTTCTTTAGTAGGTGAGCACCAAGGCCACATTCTAGAACAGAGCTGTTCAACAGAACTTTCTGTGATGATGTAAATGTTCTTCACTGAGTCATTCACTATGGTAGCCACACACCCCAGCCATGTGAGCACGTGGGTCCTTAAAATGTGATGGTATAACCGAGGAAGTGACGAGGAACTGACTTAATTTTTATTTCATCTTCTGAATTTAAATAAAAGTTGTAAAAGACACATGGACTAATGGCTACTATGTTGGCCAGTACAGTTCCAGAAAGCAGAAGACCTGCTGGGTGTGTCTTGAGATACCACTGAGGCCAATAATGAGGT
>RJWH01004795.1:0-95691 GCA_004363575.1 Solenodon paradoxus | reverse complement strand
CCTTTGTTGTTGTTAAAGGACAGGTGTAGGTAGGACAGGTGTAGGTAGGAATGAAGGTGACAGACAGCCAGTCAGGAAGAGAGAGGAGGAAGAATCATTGTATTTTACTGATTTTATCTAGTTGTTCACCTTGGTTTATACCCCCACCCCGACCTGGGACACGAACCCAGGTCCTGAGATTTATGTGGACTATGTTCCCTCAGAGGTGGCTGACCTAATGACTACTTTGCCAGGGCACGTCCACAGAGGTAATTTTTCAATTTTCTAGTAGACACATTCAAAAAGGAAAAGGAAAAGATGAAATTAGTTTGTAAAATATTTTTATACTTAATGTCATAATTTTTATCATGTAATTTTTGAAAGTATGAAGAAGCTGTTTTATATTCTGTTTTCATACCAAGTCTTCAAAATCTAGAGTGTGTTTTATATTTAGCACATCTCCGTTTGGACTAACTAGCAATGTCCACTTGTCACTAGTGACTGTCTCAGACCTCATAATTCTATCTTCTGGACATGGTGTCCTGTAATGCTTTCTAAGTACGTGCTGTCCAGGGCGATGCTCATGGCCACTGAGCATTTGAAATGTGACTGAGGAACTGAATGCCTCGTTTTACTTCATTTTAAGTTTACTTTGTTTTAATTTAGAGTCACACTGTCTATGTTAATAACCACTGACTGCGCAACCTTGGGAAAATTATTAAACACTCCCTGCTTCTCAGGTTTTTCCTTTTTTTCATATTGAATAATGATGACAAATAGCCCCTATCACGTAATACTTTCTCAGGAGGCACCTAGAACAGGACTAGCATACAGAAAGCGTTCAAAAAATGTTAGCTATATATACACACACATATATAGGTAGGTTTCTTTTTCTTTTTCTTTTTTTTTAAGGAAAGCTACAAGCAGGAATGAGGGCAAATGGGCAGGCAAGCAGGGAAAAGCACTTATTTATTTTGTTCAGTTGTCCATTATTGGCTGTTTCCCTGGCACCGGGTCTTAAACCAACCTTGGGATGTATGTGGATTGCACCTGGTTTACACCGCTATGCCATCAGGGCGCACCAGCTATGTTTTTTAAACCAAGGAAAGGGAAGTCCCTGCTGTGCCTTCAGTGTGTTTGCAGCCAGATGGAGCACACAGGATGTGATCAGAGGAGAAACAGATTGACTGGAGACACAGACAATCCCAGCGCAGGGATGCTCCATGCACCTAAAGCACCCTGCCAGTAGCGGGTGGAGCTAGCAGGTTTTGAATTCAAGTCTGTGATATGGATTTATGGTCAAACTAATTGTTTCTCTAGAAAAATTCTTCGGTTTTTAATGAGAAGTGTTAGCACATTAAAGAGTTCCCAGAGTAGAAGGTTATTTAAATGCTCCAAAAAAAAAAAAAAAAATTCAAAGGAGTGGTTTAGGAGGCATGGAGAGGTCTCCCAATGACAGACAGGCCCAGGTGGTGCATCTCCATCACTATGGAGCTGGACAGTGTAATTACCTCCCCCAATCGCTCCTTATCTCGAACTGGGAGTGCAGAATATCTACCTCCAAGGACTGTTTGGAGGCTTAAATGAGATCTTGTATATAAGATACTTTCCAAGCACCTGACCCACATCAAGGGCTCAGTCATCATTCAGTCTTCTTATGATGATTAAAAAAATTAATCGTCAAAGTAGAAACTGGTCTTGAAACAAATGAAGACCTTCTAAAGCTCCTGGGGAAGTAAAATGTGGCTCATTTTCCTCCCCAGAAACAGAATGACTGTTTCCCTGGGGTAGATTGGAGCAGAACTCTGAGGCCTGGGCACAGGAGGGGACTACAAGGATAGAAGCAGAGTCAGGGTGAGCCAAGGGCAGCCCTACCTGTGTGTGGGTTCAGCAGGCTGGACAGCTCTTCTTCCAGCAGCCGCTTCACAGAGAGGTCCTCTGCAGTGTCCAAGGGCCCTTCCTCCTGGAACGGCTCTACCTGGCCCCCAGTCCTGGCACCTGTGCCATCTGTGTCTGGGATCATACTCCTGTAAAGACAACCCAGCCTATAGTGAGGAAATCCACACACAGATTCATTCATTCCTGTTCATGAACATTCTTCTGTTCATGCCAGCATTCATTCATCCACATAAGAAACTAGAGACCCCTACCCGACCTTTAGCATCATGCTGACCTGGGTTACTTGATCCCAGCCCTCCTACCTCTGTTTCCTCATCTGTAAAGTGGGGCTGAGAAATAACACCTATCTCATGGGGCATAGTGAGGAGAAAGACATTGTGTCTTCTCAAACCTTTCACATCTGTCAGGGGTCCTCTAGTGACCGTCCCCATTTTACAAAGGAGAAACGCAAGACGTGAAGATTATGCCGCTTTTCCAAGGTCCCTGCAGATGAAGTGATAAAGCAGAATTCAAATCCAGGCTGACATGACCCGAGTGTGTATACGCAGAGCTGCTCCACACTGCCTCTCACCACCTTTGCAACAAAGGCTGCAACAGCTTGTCATAGCAAGAGCACTGAACCAGGAGTCAGGTGCCCAGAGAGCTGTTCCCAGCTCCGCCACTCATGGGCTCTGTGACCTTGAACAAAGTCACTTTCAGGGGAAAGGACTTTGGCTCTGTTGTGTGCCTGTTATGTGCCAGGTACTGGGTAATGAGCTTAGAACACATTTGCTCATGAAATCTTTACCCCATCACTACAAGGAAGTATGGTGACCTTTCTGTGACAGTGAAAAACCAAGGCCCTGAGGGGCTATCTGACTTGCTGAAGTTTACCTAGCTGGGTTAAATCACACAATTTAGGGCCTCAGTTTCTCCAGCTGTAACCAGACTAAGAATGCGAACCCTGCAGAGCCCCTGGGTCTGTGAGTGCAGACGAGGGTTCCTCTGCTGAGACCCAAAGGGGTTAGATGAACTGTTCTCTTGACACCTCTTGAATTCTAGGAGGGGCCAAAGGAACGCACTCCTACACCCATGTCCTTAGCCAGGAAACTTTGTATTATTTTTAAAGGTCAAGAGAAAGAAAGTCAAAAGTTACAGATTTCAAGTCCACAACCCAGCACCTTTGCCATTAGGGGAAGATAGTCAGAGTCTCAAGGATGAAGTCATTTCCTGAGTGACTCCGGGTCCTTAAAATAATATAAATACAGTTGGTCCAGGACCAAGTGGCCTGGGAGGGGGCGGCTGTGTCCACTGCCCTCTCCCAGGGAACCAGGGTGGGATGTGCTCACCCGGCCTCACTTGACAGTGGTGAGGGGTGAGGGCAGTCGTCCGGGGATTGGAAGCCAGTGGAAGTGATGTGTTACTTACCTGCCACTGCCAGGCTTGGCCGAGTATTTATTTCCCCGGTGGTTTGGTTTGGGTTGGAATTGGCCCTGATGCAGCAAGGACAGCAGCTGGGAGATTTGCTATAAGACAGGAAAAATCTGTTGACTCCACACAATTCCGACCCAGCACACTTCCTCACCGGATGTTTCCCTCAATGCCGGCGCTTTCTTTTTATAGTCTTTCCTCCGGCTTCAGATGTTTCTGTGATCAGATGGGGGATGGTGAATGGTGATGGAGGCAAGGAACTGTGCAGGCATTCCCTGCATCACCCTCTCGCCCCAGGACCTGGGCATGGGTGGGGGAGGGTAGGGGGGACCCTCTGGGCCTGTTCCCTCTCTCTCTTCCCCCTAATTGATCTGTTCCTGGTGCGATGTGTGCAATGGGGGTGAAAAAGGCTTTCCTGACCATAATTTCATTATTGCTTTGAGAAGGATTATCATGAGGAATTATTTCCTCCCCTTCAACAGTGTTTAAACACTCAGCCAATTTTAGTGGGTCAGAAGTAAGATTATGTTGTAGACAAGGCAAAAGGGGTGTCATCTAATCATTCGTGTGTTCATCCTTTCATTATGTGGCAAGAATGAGAACACTGCAGAGTGATAGGGCTGTAGGAACAGAGGAGGGTACCCCTGCTGAGTCCCCAAGTTCCTACTGGAGCGTAACAAGTAGAGAGAGGGCAGGGGGCTGGTCAGGGGTGAAGGGAGTTTCTCATGAAAGGTGCTGCAAGCTAAAAGGCCAGAGGAAACGGTGACCTTTTAGAAAGGCAGAGACCGGACAAGATGTTAGGGCCAGACTCTGCAGGGCCTTGTGAGGGGGACTAAGTCTTGGGCGGCTGAGTTTGAGTTTAAGGTCATTTCTAGCTTTTCGTCAGGCAGCTTTGTAAACATACTCAGACCTGTTTCCTCATCTCTAAAGGGGAGCGAGACATACCTACCCAGTCTCCTCCCGTGGCTGGCAGGACTAAATAGGTGATTTGAAAGTAAAAAATGCTCCTGAAAATGCAAAGCATGTGCCCTGGTGGAGCAGTGGTTAGGTCAATAGCCTCTGAACAACACAGCCCACACATACCTCTGGGTTTGAGTCCTGGGTCTGGGAGGGAAACAACCAGGGTGGACAACTGGATTAAAAATAAGATAAAGTGCTTCTGCCTCCTCTCTCTCCTGCCTGCCTGCCTACTTGCCTTCATTCCTGCCTATATCTTTCCTTAAATAAAAAGATAGAAAGAAAGGAAGGAAGAAAGAGAAAAGAAAAGAAATTGCAAGGAATTTGGGTTCTTACTCCTAAGAATGCTGCCTCTGCCTCCTGCACCCACCCCCACTCCTGAAGGAGACCCCTCTACCCCTTAGGGCAGCTTGTGACAGAAAATGCCAACTTTGGAGGAAATCTGGATGAGGAGGTGACCGGCACTGGGATTTCACTGTGACTGGAAAGGTCAAGTCTGCCTCAGGGCCAGGCCTAGACACTCAGGAGTCACCTGTCACCCTTTTCCCAAATGACAGCTGATATTTCAGGGATACTCTCTGAGTGCTAGTCCCTGAGCTGAGAACTGTTAGTCAATGTCCCTTCACAATAATGTCAGACTTGCTTTCAAATTAGAGTCTAGAGTCAGCAAGACTTGGTTTCAAATTATTTATCTGCCCAATTCCTGTTTGTGTGACCTTAAAGAATTACCTGAGCATTCTGAGTCTCGGTTTCCTCAGCAGTAAAAAGGGAAATACTAATGAGACCAAGGTCATGTGGTGATTGTGGTTATGAGGGTTAAATGACCGAAAGTATATAAATCACTTATTAGTAGATCTTAGGATAAGCACTCATTAATTTTTGGGTAGTATATAATCTCACTGAATTCTTATAATGAACCAAGAGAAAAGATACCATCATATACATTTTGCAGATGTGGTACCTGAGGGTCGCAGGGCCTATGGCAATTGGTGGCAGTGCTGGAATTTGAACCTAGACCTGACTCCTCTGTGTGGCACTGTGCAGCTGGAAAGCTATGAGAATCATGCAAGTTGATACCAGATGGGTACCATTCTTTCCATCACCCCAGTTGGGTGACCTGCAGTGCTTATTCTCTGCCATTTCTGTTCACCAGCAGCCAGCACAGAGTTTGTCACAATAAGCATTGGATGGCTGCATGGGTGGATGGATGAATGAATGGGTAGATGGATGGTGGATGGTTGGATGCATGGATAAATGGATGGATAAGTGAATGGATGGATGGATGGATGGATGGATGGAGGGATGGATGGATGGATGGATGACTCTTGGCAACTTCTGGGGATGCATAGAACACAGGGCAAGATTCCTAAGAGAGCAGCTGGACCCTCTCCAGGTGGCTTCCTGGGGATGGGGCAAGGGAAGAAAGCCATATCCTTGCTCCAAAGGAAATCTAAGCTGTTAACCTGGCCCAACAGAAATGTGCCTTGGGTAGGAAGCCTGGCACAGGAAAAGTGATCTGGGATTCAGAGGAGCATATGGATGTAAGATGAGTCACCATCCCTGAAAAAGATTCCCATGTCTAAAAAGTCCCAGATCACTAGATACTTTGTAATTCATCATCCAGTTGATCCTCAAACCCTTGGGAGATAGATAGAGGGTAAGTTTGGTGTCATAATCCCTCTTTTACACATGAGGAAAATGAGGTTCAGATATTAAAGAATTTGCCCACGGTTGCCCAGTTGCAATGTAGATGTACTGAAATTTAAACCTGGATCTGCCCAACTCCCAAGTTTCAAGGTTGCTTCCACTGCCCTGTCTCTCAGGCCTAGCCGGCAAGCGCTTAGTGTCTCAGGAGAGTCAAATGCAGCCCTGATCCATCAGGACCAGTGGCACCCCCACCAGCCTGCTTCATGGGGAGGTTGAGGAGATGAGAAGAGGGCACATGGGGGCAGAGGGGTGTTTCACAGAAGTAACAGTGATCATTTCCTGAGTGCTGACAACATGCCAGACACAATTCTAGAGACTTTAATTGTGATCATTTTATCTTCATCAAACTTCGGAGATAAGTGATACTAACACGGACATCTTCAACAGAGAAGCTGAGCACCTTCCCATTGGTTCATAGCTAGGAAGAGCTGGAACCCGGGTTTGAACCCAGGCAGACTGATTCCCGAGCTTGTTCTCTTAATCGCTATCTTTGCTGTGTGTCTGCTTGTGCCAGGTACCCTGAGTCAGTGCTTTATAGGAACTAACTTATCCAATCCTCAGGTCAACTCTGCCAGGCAGACGTTCTTACCATCATCCCTATTTTAGGACAGAGAAGCTAAGGCTCAGAGATAGGAAGAAATTTGCCCAGGATCATACAGCTAAATTCTGTTAACTGCAGATCTGTACCCTGAACCAGGGTCACCCAGTGTACCATAAAGTGCCTCAGGCATGAAAGTGAGGAGTGTGAGGGTAACTGGGGGTGTCTGCAGGCGGTCCAGGGTAATACGGAGGGGGCGGCGAAGAGAGAAGGAGAGGGAGAGCTGTGTACCCTCACCTTACCTGAACAGGTGGGGAATCCACAGTCAGCTCCTCCACGGGGTTCCGTTCTGCGAAGGCAGCCACAGACAGTCGAACCAGGCTCCGCAGGATCTGACTGGGGCCTGACTCTTTCTCCGGCACCACTTTGCCATTGAGATTCCGCTGCCGCCTCAGCGTTGCGGAGGAGGACGGCGAGCTGAGCGGGAGCTCGTCACTGCCCTGGTCTCCAGGAAGCCTCCCTACGGGGCTGCCTGGAGCCTTCAGGGGTCTTGAGCATAGCTGGCCCATCACAGGCTGGGGCTCAGGAAAATTCAAGTTCTCCCGGGAGGCGTTTCTCTGCCTGGGATGGTTGAAAAGGAGATTGACTGTTTCCTGCAGCACCTCCCGGCTCTCGGCCGCTGCTCCCTGGTTCCCTTGGTTACGTAAGGTCCTGTACAAGGTTGGAGTGAGGTGAAAGGGGGCCTGCAGGCAGGGGTCCCAGCCTGCTTCCATCATTACTTCCTTGCCTGAATCCTTGTGGGGCTGTCCAGCTTCACCAGGCTCATCTGCCTGACCCCTGAGCACAGGCACGAGGTGGATGTCTGCCTTCTGAATGTGTTTCTGAGGCCTCTTGGGCTGGTGGCGGTAGGTAGACTCAGCCTCCCGGCAGTTATAGGCTCTATTGTCCTTTTTTTCTGTCCGGCAGATGGAAATGATCAGAGCCAAGATCAACCCAAAGATGGCCAGCAGCACAAACAGGCAAATCACCGTCAGTGCCGATGTGCTCAGGGCCCCAGGCTCACGCAGTGAGTCCCTCAAGTGGTCCGCACTGGTAACGAACAAGACCCTCAGCCTAGCTTGGGTCTGCAAAGCGGGGCTACCACGGTCTTCCACCACTATCTCCAGTTCCCATTCACTGCCAATGAGGCTGCTGGCATTGGTAACATTGATGAATAGCTGACCCAGGTGCGGGTTGAGGACAAAGAGATGGGCTTCGTTCCCACTCCGAATTCGGTATAGGAGCTCTCTGTTTGCCCCCGAGTCTGCGTCCCTTGCTATAATGGTTGCCAAAAGGAATGGTTGGGAGCTCCCGGTGGCCAGCGGCGGTATGTCAGCACCCATTGAACCCAAGTCATTGGGAGTCTCAATGGGCACCAGAAGATGGCCCGTGGAGGCATTTACCAGCACCGAGAGGCTGGCTTTTCCATCGCTGAGTACAGGCTGAATCACCTCTGGGGCATTATCGTTGGCGTCCAGGAGGTTGACCCACACAGAGACACTGGACGCAAGCTGGGGCTGCCCCCTGTCCTCTGCGATCACTTGGAACTCGAAACTGGCCATCTGTTCGTAGTCCAGTGACCTCTGAGCAGTTACTTCTCCTGTGTCTGAGTCAATAGCTACCAAATGAGAAACAGGGGAGTCCTGGATACGGTATGAGATTTTCCCATTAACGCCCAAGTCTGCATCATGAGCCTTGATGGTAATGAGGTGAAGAGATGGTGGGTTGTTTTCCCTAGTGGAGACCTCATACCTGTTCTTCTCAAATGCAGGTGCATTGTCATTAGCATCGCTGATCTGAATGCTGAGCTGTTTCTTGGCTGATAAGGGCTGGGCGCCTTGGTCCTGGGCCAATAGAGTTAGAGTATATTTGGGCCACTGTTCTCTGTCCAGTGTGGCGTTAGTCAGCAGCATGTACGTATTACCATTGGTCCTTTTCAGCCTAAAATGGCCCAGCTCTTGGCTCAGCCAGCAGTGGACCAGACCATTATTTCCTGAGTCCAAGTCATTGGCTATGATGAGAGCAATGAAACTGTCCTTGGGAAGAGCTTCTGACACCAGTGATGGTTGGGAGGCCCAGGTGATGTGGATGCTTGGAACATTGTCGTTGACGTCTAGAACCTTGATGAGAACTTTGCAATGAGCTGGGATGGGATTGGGACCCAGGTCCTTCGCCTCAACATCCACCTCATAGGCGGTGCTGTTCTCATAGTCTAGGGGTTGACGCAGAGTCACCTGGCCTGTCTTGGCATCGATGCTGAAAGTGTCTAGCACCTCTGGAGGCACGTGCTTACTGAGGAAGAACTCTACCTCCCCATTGGGGCCTTGGTCAGGGTCCGTCGCAGTCAAGTTTATGAGGAGAGTACCAGGGGCCGTGTCTTCTTGGATTTCTAGTGCCAGTGAGCTCTCAGCAAACACAGGACTGTTGTCATTGGAGTCCAGGACATTGACTTTGACCAAGGTGGTGCCTGACTTGGGGGGGTTCCCACTGTCATAGGCAGTTAACACCAGATCAAAAAATGAATGGACTTCCCGGTCTAGCTCCTTTACCACCACGAGCTCTGCGTATTTGGTGTCATCAGGCCCCACGATGACATCCAGGGCAAAGTGCTCGCTGGGAGACAGGGTGTAGGAGTGCAGCGTATTGGAGCCAGTATCTGGGTCGAGGGCTCTATCCAGCGGGATCCGGGTGTGCAGGGAGGCACTCTCAGAGATTTCCAGCTCCTGTTCACCTTTGGGAAACTGTGGCTGGTGGTCATTGATGTCCAGTACTTGGATCTCCACGTGGATCAGAGCCAAACCTTCTGTGGCAAGCACATCAAAGGAAATCAGGCAGGGATCCTGCTGGCGGCAAAGCTGCTCTCGATCCAACCGCTTCCCTGTGCTGAGCAGGCCGTGCTCAGAGTCCACCTGGATGGGGAGCGCCTGCAGCAGCTGGAAAACCTGGAAGGCAGCCCCCGCCTGTCCCTGCCTGTCCTCCCGGCCCAGTTCCCGGGACAGCTTCCCGATCACCGTGCCAGTGGGCACTTCCTCGGACACTTGGTATTTCACAGTGAGAGTGGCCACCTCCTGACACTCTCCTGAAAGCCACAAGTAACCACCTGGCCCCCAAAGCCCCAGCAGAAACAGCAGAAGTGGCATCGCGCTTACCGTCCGAATGGACCAGGTTCAGAAACTGCTAGAGTTCTTCGAAGGCTGGGCCAGTCCTCCAGTGTTGCCTGGGGGGCTTGATTAGCCCCGTTCTCCTGCCCCCAGACTCGCGGGCACAGCCCCATCTCATAATTAGAGAATGATGAAACTCTCAGGATTCCCAGACCAGGCCATTTTTGTCTGGAGTGACCTGGGAGGTCTAAGGACCAATGAAGCAGAGGAGCCCCCACACCGGGGAGTTCGTGGTTCACTTCAGCAAAGGATGGACAACAGCCGGTGCAAGAGGGACTTGACCCAGTAAAGCAGGATGTGAGGATCTGACTTCCAAACAGTTGCTAGGCTGGGGAAACAGAGAAGCAGCTTTTTCCGATGGAAACCCCACCTACAGGAAAAGGGAGGGTTGTGAGTTTGGATGCCAATTAGAGAAAGAGCATTTCCCGTGAAGCTGAGTGGCCTGTCACTGAGGGGGATGCGGCTGGGACTCCAGGGACAGGCCTGATGGAAGGTGCTGCCTGTGCAGTATGGCAGTCGCTTGGGGGAAAGGGAGCCACTGTGTGGCCAAGTGAGCAGAGGATCTGAGCCCCTGTCTGTCCATACAGGGACGTCCTCCTCTGAGGCTGGTCATGCTTCCCGTCTCTTCCCTTCCCACGATTCCTCATCGGTCCCCGTCTATTCCCCACACTCTTCCTTCGGTTTTGACTCTGCTGTGGTCACTTATTTTTGTCTTGCCTGGAATCAGCCATGATTAAAAGAGCTGCTATCAGAGCCAAGCTACTTGGGTTCAAATCTGGCTCTACCACTTACCAGCTCAGTCTTGTGAGACAAGCTGCTCACCTTCCCTGGGCCTCCCTCCCCTCATCTTTACAATAGCAGGGGAAGTAAGACTAGTAACCCTTTCAGCAAGCAATTGTGAGGAAGAAATGAAAAGATCTCTGAAGGGACAGGGAGGGGCCTGCTTAGAGTCACAAGCAACGACACTGTTAGAGGTGAGTGTCTTGACCTGTGTAGCTCAGCCTGCTGGCCTGGCCCTTGCTTTGGCCCTGGGTCAGTCCCCACCCACACTGTCTCAGGAGGGTGCTCAAGGCCTTGGCTCTGCTTTGACCGACTCACTCCCCTCCCCCTTCCCTTCCAAGTGCCCCAGATCCAGGTCCATTGTTCTTTGCATCTGGTCATCTGGTGGATTCTGAGTCCCCTGCTGGGGGAATCCCCCAGTCTCCTCGTTTGCATCTTGGAGATTTTTATACTTTTTCTTCTCCCACACCTTCCTCTTTCTTTATCTCCCTTCCTCTAATTCTTCTCACCCCACAGTTGTTCATGATGGAGTCAGGTGAATGGCAACGTCCTTGCTGTTCCCCCCAAGCTTTCCTTACTCATTTTAAGGTGTGCGAGGTGCCCTCCCACATTTGCCTCCTTGCAGAGGTGAGGCCCAGGAAGAGGATGAGTGGGTAGTTTGCTTGCATCGTCTTTGAAGTGATTTGTGGCTTCTTATTTCTCTCCTTAATTGCTGCCCTCAGCCTTCTTCCAATCAAGTACTGGACCTTGAGGTTGAGTTCAGAGGCTCGTAAAGCATTTGAAGTGACAGAAATTCAAGGCCAGATTCCCCAAGATAGTTGTTTGCCACTAAGACCTTGGAGCTGGTGACTTGGACACAAGTGACCCCAGTTGATATGGAGGCCTGTGACTATTAAGACTAGGCTAACTGATTCCTTTCCTTTCCCACAACCCTATCTTCTCCTAGAGATTCCCTGAATGTTGTCCTGAAACCTATTGAACAATATAACAAAGGGCCTCAATCCACGGGGCCATTTCCCACAGCATGGCTCTTGAGACAGAACCCTCCCACTCTCTGAGACATTGCGTAAGTCACCTGACCTCTCTGGGTCCGTTTCCTTCTCTCTAGAGTGTGACTGTCACCATCTCATGAGTTTATAGTAAAGATTTGATGAAATGGTACAGGTGAGGGCTCAGCGCAGTGCCCAGTCTAGAGGCAGCACTCATTACAGGAGACTATTGTTTTACCTTTAATTATTTTCCAGGTTTTATGCCTCTTATGTAAATGAGGAAGATGATCTTATACTTGCTCCTTTTG
This sequence comes from Solenodon paradoxus, assembly GCA_004363575.1. Lineage (NCBI taxonomy): Eukaryota > Metazoa > Chordata > Mammalia > Eulipotyphla > Solenodontidae > Solenodon > Solenodon paradoxus. Next base: position 83,924 of record RJWH01004795.1, on the reverse strand, counting down.
TTTTTTCTCTGCTTGGCCAAGAAAGCTCATTCCCCAGGGCTCCTCCAGCTCAGGTTGGGTCCGGTGCTGTCTGTGCTTCCAGGGAGCCAGTACAGATCCCAGCCCCAGGCTGCTACAGCCCTCAGAGCTTGAAGACATGCCAAATTCTCCTTGCCCTCTGGGGACAGTTATCCTACATGTTGGCCTCACCATTTGGCCCTCACTCATCCTGCTACATACAAGCAGTGAGCAAGACAAAGTGACCGCCAAGGGGCTTGCAGTCTGAAGTGGATCAGGGAAAATTAAAGAAGGGGACCCAGAGTTGTAGCTGTGGGTTCAGGCCTGGTGGTCAGGGGAGGCTCCACACAGAGGGCACTGGGCTGAACCCAGAAGGAAGGAGGAGTTGGCCAGAGGGAAGCGGTGGACAGGGGAGAGGCAAGTCAACAGAGGCAGCAGAATGGACAAGGCTGGAAGTGGGCGAGTTGGCTCCTTACAGTGCAAGAGGGTGTGTGGAGAGGGGAGGAGGAAGGTGGGCTGGGGACACCAACCAGGGCTGCCCCATGCTCAGATATGATAATAATGGAGGGCCTGGGGCCCATGCTAAGAATTCAGGACCTTGTTTTTGAAGGGCTCCAAGCACCAGGAGAGTAGTAGCAGCGAGTCAGACCTTGTCCTGTGTGCTTTCCCTTTGTGGTTCCTGCCATCATCACATATGCCATCAAGGTGAAGGCAGCTGAGCACTGAGGGTTAGGTAACCTGTGTGAGATCATGCAGATTTTCTCTCCAGAAAGGCCCTTGGCCACACATCAGAAAATGGATTGGAAGGGAACCAGGCCAGTTGGGAGTAGTAATGCAGGGGAGGTTTGGTGCAGAAAACCCTGGAGCTGAGAGTGTTTCCAGAGCACCATCTGGTGGCCAATGGCAGAGATCAGGCCCAGAGGCAGGGAGGTGGGCGCTGGAGTCACACAGCTCCACAGCTCCCGACTGAGGGCGCCTAGCACTCCAGGAGCTACACAAGATAATCATTTCTCTTACTGGGAAGACCCAATGCCCGCAGGAAGAATTATGAAATTCATGATTTTACTTGTGTTAGTATTTATATTCTTCAAAGGACATTGTGTATATATGTGTTCTTATGCATAGACACCTTACACATACACATGTGTATGTTGCCTTGACTGGGACCAAAGATGCAAAAAATGGACTTATGTGTCAAGAGAGTTTGAATGTGGATTTCACATACGGTTTTCATTGCTGCTTGTTTTATTCCCACAGGGAGCTTGAAGCTAAGACAACCCTTTAAGAATCCAGTATACCTCTGGGAATGAGATCCCCATTTAGTGATTTTCTCTCCTTCTCTCTAGTTGTTGGGGTCAGTTGATATTTAGTAGTCCCATGTCCAGAGGGGAATGAAGCTGTCCCTGGAATTTGTTTGGGAAGCTTTTGTGGGGGTCAAAGGAGATGTTCCCCCATTTCTCTGTAGTTCTTCATGGGTGGGACAAATGAATAATTAACATTAGTCATGATTAGTTAGAGAAAAGTCCAAATTTAATAACATACATATGGAGAATACATTGCAGTAAATACTGAGGTAGCTGGATCAGACCCATGATTTATCTCTTGAGCTGAGTCCTGGAAAGGGAGCCTGGGGTGTGGGGGAGAGAGAAGGGGGCCACTACTTTACTCTGAAAGTGAAGATAAATACCTTTCTATATTCTTCTAGAGAAGTGTGACAAAAGACCACTTCTAGATTCAGAGAAGGTGGAGGCCCAGGGAGTGGCAAATGGCTTCCCTGATGAAGGGAGGGGCTGAAGGTTTAGAAAAACTGGAGCTTCTCCTTTGCCTGGGGGCTGCCCTCCACTGTCCTTGGCTCTTCCTGTCAGAGTGGGGCATGGACAGGAGACAGTTCTGAGAAACGCAGAGTGTTCTGTTTTAGCTCCGTCACTTTCATAGCCCCTGAGTTTTGAAAACAGTCTTGAAAGAGCAGAGCTACTCTGAAATAGACTTGAAACAGCTGAAGATAGCCTCCCTCAAATAAATAAAACTTTTGCTTTTTAAAGGAAAGGCCAGTTAGGAATGAAAGCGAGTAGGCAGGTAGGAAGACAAAGGAGGAAGTAACACTTTATTTTATTTAGTTGTTCATCTTGCATGTGCCCCAGCCCAGGACACAAACCTGGGTCCTTGGGATTCATGTGAATTGCGCTTTGGCTGGAGGCAGTTGACCAAACCATTACTCCACCAAAGTATGCCCAAAATATTTTTAAAAAGAGGGCAGGATTGGGGTCGATGCTTTAGACCTTGCTCAAACCAACTCTGTGGTTATTCACACTTGAGTCCTTAACTATGGGAGTGGTGGGCACTGGGGGTGAAGTGTGAAGGATGAGGGTCAGTGATCTTTTCATAATGGGGCCTGGGGAACCAGTAGAGTGGGACTCTGACACTTGGGGACTCACACGCCAGCTAGATGAAAACTAAGGCGATGGCCCACACTACAAATGTCCTGTTGGGCTGGCTTCTCGCCCCCAGGAGTCCTGGTAAATTCGCCCAGCAGCTGCCACAATCCTTATCATCAAGGTAGCTTTGATGAAACTGGGACACCTCATCCTCAGGATCATTTCTTCTGGGAAGGTGACTGTACCACCCAAGGTCAGCCTCTTTTTTAAGGAAGACTTTGTTGAAGATAGAGCCATGTCAGGCCACCTGGAATCTTGACTGGGAGACTTGGGTTGCAGTCTTTTTTTTTTTTTTTTTTAAAGGAAAATGCAGGCAGGCATGAAGGGGAGCTGCTAGACAGCAAGAGTGAGGAGGAAGAAGCATTTGTTTATTTTATTTAGTCGTTCACAGTGGTACTCCCCCAGGCCCAGGATGTGAACCTGGGTCCTTGGGATGTATGTGGACTTTGTTCAGCTGGGGGCAGTGGATCAAACTGCTACTCCACCAGGGTACAATAGTCCTGATATTCTGTAGGTCATTGTGATACGCCTTCCATCTGCACATCAAATTGATTTGGAACTTCTTCAATGCACCGGCAACTTTCCAGTCATCAGGCCTTTTTTACTGAGAAGGCTCCTGGTCCCTGGCACTCCCTTGTACCTGTGTCACTGCTTAGTAGAAGCTCTGGGCACACTTGGTTGTCCTCCAGATTTCTGCAGACACTGCTCTCTGCTTCTCCAATTCCTTCCTAGCTTCCCCTTCCTCTGACTCCCCGAGGTGGGCATGTTCCCCTGATACTGTCCTCAGTCCTTTTCTCTCCTTAGAATCATTGGCTCCCAAATAAGTTGCCAGATTTAGAAAATAAAAACACAGGGTATCCAGTTACGTTAAAATTTCAGATAGACAATGGAAGCTTTTTTTCGTGTCAGTATTTTTATCTGGCAATCCCATCCTGAAGGTGTAAAGGTGTGCTCTCAATACAAGTTTCTTTTTGCTTTTTTCTTTTTCTTTCTCTTAGACTTTCGGTTTACACAGTGAATGTGAAGATCTATCAGTAAACACAAAAGTCAAACATATTGACTGGAAGTATCATCTGTGCATGAATATTCAGCAGCTGACTCTGTTGATTGGCCTTGTTATGTATTCATCATTTCTGGGTAACTCTAGGATTGAACTGTTCTCACACTGAAACAACCACCCAGGGAAAGCCTGGATCCCACTCATTCATTAATTTATTCAGTCATTCACTTGCTCATTTATTTGGTGGAATTCAGCAAGTTCTTCTCTATTTACAAGGTCAATTTTTTTTTTTTATTTTTTTTTTTTGGCAAGGTGGGCAGCTGACATTGACCCATATTTTCTCTTTCTAAACCACTGGTTAGATTTTCTTTCTTCACATAGAATCTAATCAGCCTAATTCTCACCTTGCTTCAGAAAGGTTCTTGCAGGAAGGAAAATGAGTCTTCCCATCGTTACATAAATCCTCATGGGGCTTCCCTTTATATATTTCTGACAGCTGAGCCTGGAGCACCCGAGAGAAACAGCCAAGCCCTGATTTATGATGGCAGCTGCTGAGAAATGTCACCCCTCTTTCCTTCTTACAGAGCCATGTTACCTTAGGGTTACAAAACTCTTTTCACCGTTATTCAGGGGAATAATAATAAAATGCCAGGTTGCAAGTATAAACATGATCATTTTGTGCCTATTATTGTAAATCAAATTTTACCTTGCATGAGGAGCACAGGAAACATTTTTTACTGTCAGCCACCTCCTGAACCCTTTTAGGAGTCTGTTGTTAAAAACTCTGGGATGACTTGTGGCATGTCTTGAGCTACACTGACCAGAGAAGCTGGTCACACCTGGCTGTATCTCCTTACAGTCCAGCTGAGCACTTTCCTTGAACACAGTGATGGCCTGATCTAAGCCTAGCAGTGCGGCTAGTGATGGGGGCTCAGGACTCCAATGGCCTGGGTGCAAAGCTTGGCTCTGTGTAATGTGCCATCTGCATAACAGTGGCAAAAGCACATCATTTACCTTCTCTGGGATCAGTTTCCTTAGCTTTAAAATAGGGATGATGGTGACAATTATGTTCTAGGTTGGCTGTAAGGCTTAGGTTAGTCAGTGTTTAGAGCAGGACCTGGGATATGGACTGCACTCTAAATGTTATTAACTTGTTTATTTTTTAAGGAAAGATGCGAGCAGGAATGAAGATTGCAGACAGGAAGAGAGGAGGAAGAAGCACTTTATTTTATTCTGGTGTCCGTCTTGGTTGTTCCCCACCAGCCGTGGGTCTTGAACTAGGGCCCTGGGGCTGTATGCGGACTGCGCCAAGAAGGATTAAACCACTAAGCCACCAGGGGATGCCTACCTGTTAGTTTTTTATAGTTGTGCTTTTAGTGTAGAGCTCTCCCCACCTTTTTTAAAGGCTGGCACTCCATTTTAAAGAAAACGCAAAATTTCAAGTTCCCATGTGATAATGGTGAAGATGCTCAGAACAAGTCTTTCTATGACACGTCACTCTGGCATACAGATTATTTCCAGCTAAGGTATGGAGGCTCTCTAGAAAAAAGTTTACCACTCCATTAACTACCTAAATGAATGAAAATTGGCAGTATTACCCAGAGTAGGGTTATCTCTAAAAATAACTTTTCTATAGGAGAAACCTATCTCTACGGCGTGTCAAACATCTAACTACAGATCTGGTCTTTTCATCATGTGTGTCCCCCTCCTCTCCTCCTGAAGTCCCAGACCCCATCCCATTCCTTACTTAAGATAAAAACTCTTATTTTGTCCCATTTACTTTTGAATTTATGTACAGGTAGATTCTTCCTATGCATGTAATTAAATTTTTTCTTTTCTCTTGCTAGTCTGATGCTAGTTTGATTGCTTGACCAGCCCAAGAAGAACCCAGAAGGGTAGGGGGAAATCTCCCCTCCACCTCTACGATGGCAAAACTGTTAAGATCCACATGGCGGACCACCACACAATGATAAGAGACCAGCAGGTATTCAGTGACACCTCTAAACGCTGGTAGGCTCACCTCCACCTGTACTCTCCCAGAGTTGGGACAGGGCTTTCCCTTCCATCCTGCTGCCCTTCTACATATCAAGGCTTGTTTCAGGGGTGCTTGTGGGTGGTGGCCAATGAAAAGGAGTCTGTCCCCACTGGGCAGGTGGGGTGAACTCAGCCAGGTTTCTGGACATGTAGTAAATGGGTGAAAACCAGTACAGGCATTGCAGGAAAGCCTGTTAGCCCTACAGTAACGAGACAGATTTTGTGACTCTCTCCTCTACTCAGGGGCCTGATCCTGATCTCTGGTTTAAGTCACACACCTACACTCCATCATCCTGTGACCCTAGGGACTGGGACAGAGCTGGATCTCCTTCTCCCTGTGTTCTCATTTTTACCTGTCCTTCTGTCATGAACTCTAATCCTAAGTTCCCCAGAGATTTCTCTTTTAATTCATAAGATCAGAATGATTTTGTTCTCTCTGAATTTTTTTTTTTCCCCACACACAAGTCCTAATTTTCTTGCAGGCTATAGGGGAAGGTTAGATTGATGATGCATTGGTCTTAATCCTGTATGTCACTGCCGTATGACATTGGTCAAATAACTTCACCCCCTAGCACCTGAATTTCCATATCTGTATAACGGGGAGACAACATTACCTAAGTTGTGGGGTCCTGGATGCTTAAATGATAAAATACATATTAAATCTTACACGGTAGAGGGCTGGGCATATGGGGAGGGCTCAACTGAAAAGTCTAATGAGGCACATGAAACTGAAGACACAAAAAGTCTGCTATTTTTAGGGCGTCTAAAAACAGAGTTTACTAGAAAGCTCTCTATATTCAATCTTGACCTCCAAATCGGAATGTAAATATTTAGTCCACTTTAAACATTCATCCAAATTATTAACATGGCTTTGAAATTCTCTCTTCTATTTCCTCCATCCTTTGACCTCTGTCATGAGGTCATGACATGATGTCACAATTCACCTCCTGTTCTGACTTTGTGAGAATTTCCTGAACTGGTTCTTAGCTTCCCTAGCTTTTTGCATCTCAGAAGTTTCTGGCATGATTTATGGTCTTACTTCTGAGCACTGCGAGGTAGGCTTGCCATGACTTTTACTTTTGGTTTTATTTTCGCTAAACATGAGTAATATTTGTGAATGGTTTCAGAGTCTTCCTTCTTTTGTGTTTCAAGGAGCACGCATCTGTATTTGAGTGTCTGTTACAGGGGTAGTTAGATTTCTGTTCTGTGACAATCAAAATTAGGATTGTTTATTTGCATTTCAAAAGTTTTCCCTCTGGTGACAGATAGGTACACTCCAGAGCTCTGATTTACCCACTTGATTTTCCTTCTCTAATGGGTGCAGGAACAGCTACATAATTTGCAGAGCCCAATGCAAAACAAAAACATGGAGCCTCTTTTTCAGAAATTATTAAGAATTTCATGATGGCCACAGCAAAGCATTAAACCAAGTGCAGGGCTCTTCAAAGTCTGAGCCCTCTTGTGCACTCATGAAGTCATTTTTGCTTGAGAGGCAGGGATGGTGAAGACCCTTAGAATCCTGTAGACTTGGGTTAGAAGCCTAGCTCTGCAAGTTATATTTTTTTGTGGGAGAAGCATAGGATGAGGACATGGGCTCTTATTAGGTCATTAAGGGCACTTTAGTCTGATGATTGCAAGGATCAGGAACCAACATTTCAACATCCCCTTTCAATGCTTTGTATCTAAAACTTTATGTATCTATTTTATTTTTGAGATAATTTACACATAATAAAGTTCACTTTAAAATTATGCAGACGGTAGTTTCTAGTATATTCACAAAATTGTGCAACTATTGGCCCTAATTCCACAATAGTTTCATTCAGCCTCATGCCTGCTAGCAGTCACTGCTCATCCTTTCTGCTTCAGTCCCCGAAAACCATTAATCTACTTCCTTTCGCTATGAATTTTCCTATTCCAAACATTACATATAAGTGGAATTATACAATATGTGGCTTTTTGTGGCTGAATTCTTTCACTTAAACTAAAGTTTTCAAGGTTCATCTAAGTTGTAGCCTGTTATCAATATTTCATTCTTTTTTATAGCTAAAATATATTCCTTTGTATGGCTATGCCACATGTTGTTTACCCATTAATCCACTAATGGACATTCGAATTGCTTCCGTTCCCACCTTTTGACTATTGTGAATCTGCTGCTATAATGTAAATTTGTGTACACTTTATATGAATAAATATAGTTGACCTTTGAGCAACACGGTTTGAAATGTATGGGCCCACTTATACTTGGATTTTTTTCTATCTAAATATTCCATATTTATGAGGTCAACTCACCATGAATGCAGAACTTGAAGATAGGGAAAGCCAAGTATAAGGGACCTGAGTATCCTTGGATTTAGGTATCCATGGGGGTCCTAAATCTAATCTCCTTTGGATACCAAGAGGCAGTTCTAGTTCAGTTTTGGAGGAGTCAAAAGTACATGCATTGCATCCTGGTGGCCTCGTGGACAAGGCCACTGGCCATAATACACATACATCTCAAGGACTCAGGTTCAAGACCCAGGGCTGGGGAGAACAACCAAGATGAATAACTAAATAAAAATAAATAAAGCTGTTTCCTCCTCACTCATCCTGCCTGCTTACTTGCCTTCACTCCTATCTGTATATCTCCTTAAAAAAAGTTAAATGCATGTTCAGCTGCTCATGGGTCATTTCCCCTAAATCCCTGCATTGTTCAAGGATCACCTGTATATACAACTGCATATTTGTGTGAAAATGTTCTCAATACCTTTGGGTATATATTTAGGAGTGGAATCAATGACTCTTTTGCTAAGTATGTGTAACTTTTTGAGGAACTGTCAAACTATTTCCCACAGCAGCTACATCATTTTACATATACCACCAAAGTATGAGGGTTCCAATATCTCCACATCCTCACCAACACTTGTTATTACCTGTGTTTTTAATTATTATTCTAGCCATGCTGGTGAGTGTAAAGTGGTTTCTCATTATTTTGATTTGTATTTTCCAGAAACTAAAGATATTGGCTATCTTTTCATGTGTTTACTGACCATTTGTATAACTTCTTTGGATAAATGTCTGTTCCGAGCCTTTTCCTATTTTTAAATCGGTCTTTTTATTGTTGAATTTGTGTATCCAGACATTAGAATTTTATCAGCTATATGCTTTGCAAATATTTTCCCCTATTCTGTAGGTTGTCTTTTCATTTTCTTGCATGTCCTTTGAAACACAAAAGTTTTCATTTTGATGAATCTGATTTATCTATTTTGTGGTGGTTGTTGCTTGTCCTTTTGGTGTCATATCTAAGAAAATATTTCCTAATCCAAGTTCATGGATATTTACCCCCACAACTACATTTTCATCTAAGATTTTTGTAGCTTTAGCTCTTACATTTAGGTCTTTATTCATTTTAGGTTAACTTTTAATAAAAGGGATAAGATAGGGGACATGTAATTAAAATTCCCACTTACCCGCTTATTAATCTTGTGCTCTTTGGTAATTTCTTGAACCTCTCTAAGTTTCAATTTCCTCATTTGTAAAATGGGAATAACCCCCAAAATGCCTAAATCAAAAGGCTATAGTGAAGATAAAATGTACATAAAGCACTTGGCACAGTGCATGAAGCATTCTAACTAAACGTGGTAGTTATTACTGTTATAAGAACAACAAGTAAATGTTTTTTATAGTGGAGGTGTCAGAAAGATTGACAACACTTCCAGAAAATAGTTGGGTTGGAGGGAGGGATCACTTAGTCTACTTGCAAGGGAGCAAGTAGGACCCAAGGAGACCGCACCTCACCATCTCCAGGAGGGATTGATGACAATTCTAATTCCAGGGTCCCAACCCCAGGAGGCTCCAGGGCATGAGACCCAAGAATCTGCATTTATGTCACCTTATACAGAGGCTGACAAAATGCAGAGCAGCCGGGAGGATAATGGCGGTTTGCGGCAGTACCGCCTTTGGCCTGCAGGGGGCGACCGAGGGAGCGGGGCGGTCACGGCGGCTGCGCAGGGTCCTCCCGGCGCTGGAGCCGCTCCAGTCGGATCCGCCCGACTCAGCTGACGACTCCGGAGACGGAAGAGGCGGTGTGCAGGTTGAGCCGGGCGTCTCCAGACAGGGCTGAGGAGCAGCGGTGAGAGGACCCGGGGCAAGGGCGGAGGGCGGAACTTTCGGGCTCGGCATGGCGGGGCGGCCGGAAGGGACCGTGGGGACCGCGCTCCGGGCAAGCAAGGCTGTGAGAGGGGTAGCCGGGCCGGGCTGAGGTTGCCCGGTGCCGAGTCTGCGGGGCTAAGGCCCACGGAGCAGTCCCGGCCCGGCTAAGGTCTCCCCCAGGCGCACCGAGGAGTAGGGGACGGACCAGCGCCTGCTCCTTCGGGACGCCCCGCGTCACCCACACCTCGCAACACCGCGCAGCGCTCTCTGTGTCCCAGCGCTGGGGCAGGTAGGCGGCTGGGGCCTGCCCGGGGTGGTGAGCGCTGGAGAACCAGCAGCAGCGTGCTGGTCCCACGGCCAGGGCTGGAGTCCGCGCGGCTCTGCCTGGAAGCGGGAGGAGGATTGTCCCAGGCTGGGAGGGCAAGACGGAGGAGGCGGGGCTTCCCTTACTGCTGTAGCCGTTTCCGGTTTGCAAAAACGCACAGAATTTGCGTTCTCTCTGGTCCGATGGCGCCGCAGTTTATTCTCCTTCTGTGTTACAGATGAAGAAACAAGGTGGTCTGACATCCAGATTTCCTTCTCTATTAGCTGTGTGACCTTGGGCTAGAAAGGAACTTAAGCTGTCATTTTTCTCACCTTGGAAATAGTAATAGGACTTGCTTCGTGGTTGAGGGATTCTGCGGGAGTTAACGCGTTTAAAGGGCTTCGCACGGTTAAAAGTTCAGTGTTTCTGTGCTTGCTGTTTTTGTGTCGGAAACCCAAACTCTGCTTCTAGTGGGATGTGGCAGAGCAGTCACTGAACCTTAAGCTATTTCAGCAACCAACATTTCATCCCAAATTCTAGTGTCTAATGCAAGACATCGCTAGATGCTGCGAGCAGGACACAATTGTAAAAGGCTTGATGCTAACCTTTAAGGAATTAATGCTGTTTGGTAGGGGAGGAAGTGCAAGTTCATAGACTACTATAATGTCTGGTTGGATGTGACAATGTCATAGGAAAATTAAAGTAAAAAATAGTTGCCGGATTTTAAAGATAGACACTAAATCTAATTGGAAAATTCTCCATGGAAGGTAGGTCTTAAAGGCTGCATGGATAGAATCAGGAAGAAATGGATGTCATTGTTTTGCATGAAGGCACTGGGACCCATGACACCTTCAGAAGCTGGAGTCTGGTGGGATAGGTCACAGAACTGTTGATGGGAAACTGCTTGGAGTAGAGTTCTCAATCTTGTCTGTGCTTTAGAATCACCTGAAGAGCTTGGAAAGGTTCTGTGGCTGATTGAATTGCTCTGGGGTATGGCCCAAGTATAGAGTTGGATTTTTTTGTTTTGTTTTGTTTTGTTAAGGTAAGGTAATGTTTCTGAGGAAAGGTGCAGGAAGGAATGAAGATGAGGAGAGGTAGGAAGAGAAAGGAGGCAGAAGTATTTTATTAATTTTATTTAGTTGTTCATCTTGGTTGCTCCGGCTGGCTCTGGGACATGAACCGGACCTTGGGATGTATGTGGACTATGGCCAACCCCTATGCCACCAGGGCATGCCAAGATTTTTTTTAAGGGAGGAAGGAAGTGAGAGCAGGAAGAAGCTTTTGTATGTTTAAGAAGTAGGAAGAGAGCAGGCAGGAAGGAAGAGAGAGGAAGAAGCATCTTCATTTTATTTTACATTTACTTAGTTGTTCACATTGGTTGTTTTCCTCCCAGGCTCAGCACTCCAACCCAGGGGTTTATGGCCTGTGTCCTTTGGAGGAAATTGGCCTAACTGCTGCTCCACCAGTCTGTGCCTTAGGAAAAGCATTTTTAAGGCATTTTAGTTGTTCTCCCCAGTCTCGGGCCTTGAATCCAGGTCCTTGGGCTTTATATGGTTCACATTCCAAATACCGACTTAATCCCTGAGCCATCAGGAAACACTCCAGTGTAGAGATTTTAAAAAGCATGCCCTGGTGGAGTAGAGGTTAGGTCAATTGTCTCCAAAGGAACACAAGGCCACGTACCCTTGGGTTGGAGTCCTGGGTTGGGGGTGGGTGGGATGGTAGGAACCACCAGGGTGAATAACTAAATGGAAATGAAAGAAAATATTTCTTCCTTCTCTCTTCCACCTGCCTACCTACTTGCCTTCATTTCTGCCTGTACCTTTCCTTTTTTAAAAAAAAAAAAAAGACAAAAAAAGCACTGCCTAAGGAGACTGTCCAGACATGGTGGAGAACTCTAACCTAGAACCTTAAACCCTGTAAACTCATTTTGCACTCCTTTTGTAAATGCTTAAGCAGGAAGAAACAGAAGCTTAATTCTTAACTTATTTGGGAGTCATATATTTGAGAAACTAGTTGAGAAGCTAGCTTAAAAGCTATGGTTTCATATAACGTTTCTGCATGTAACTTCAGGGTGATATTGGACTCTCCATAACACATGACCACAGCCCTCCTTTTCCTCTCACTCCCAGTTAAGAAACCTGGCCTTAAAACATCTAAAATAACATTTTAAAGTTTATGTGTGTGTGCACACAATGAGACAGACTTGTGTTGTTTTGTTTTTAAATATCCTGCTACCGTGTTTAAATTAACCCAGCGTTGAATGTCACTGGCAGGATTAGTTGATTAACACAGGTGAGAGGAAAAACTGGAGGACAGGAAATGACTAGAAGAAGCAGAAGAGGAAAGGAGAAATAAAGCAAGCCCAAGAAGATGTTTGTACAGCCTTCTCAGATGATCTTGGGTTCCTCCTTGGCTCCTCCCAGGGCTGAAGGCAGTCAGATGAGAATGCCTGCCATTGCTGGAGACATGCAGGCACACCTTAAACCACTTCGCTTGACTAGGTGATACTAAAAAAGTAACGTGCAACTGTAGCTTAGGATTCGGTGTGTGTTATTAGGATGTTTTTGACTATAGTGATGATAATGGAAATTCAGAATTTAAATTTGGAGAGGGTCCTAACACCATCTTTGTATTTTTTTTTTTCAGATGGTAGGATTTCTGTTAATATATTTAGTATGAGTCCCACATCTTGGCTTCTTATTCAACTTCAACAGTCTCATCTCCACTGTGGAGAATAAATGAGATTTGCATGAATTCCAAATTCTGAACTGAAATACAGATTGCAGTGTTAATCTCCTTTTCTGGTTGTCATTTACAGGTACTAACTGACTTCAAATAGAATGTGTTACTTTATCTTAGCAGGCATTCAGCTTAAGCAGAACCATTACCATTTGCTGGTAAAAAAAAATTTTTAATGGAATAATTTTAAATATATGTGTTTATATTTGTAATGTTACATTTTATGATGTGAAAAAAATGTACTAATGTTTCAATTTTGTGCATTTCATTTAAAAATTATGATCAAGAGGGAGCATATTTGAAAATGCAATTACACTTCAATATTTTAATTGACACAGTGGTAATTTTTCATTATTAAAGTAATTTTCATAAATTATTATTACATATTTTTTCCACCTTTAAATCTGAAATTGTGATGATCCATCTTTTAGCCACTGTGATTTAAAAGCATTAATTTTCACTTTAATTGTAGCATATTTTCATTCTTAGTGTTATTTGAAATAATGGTAAATCTCGAAATTGATTTGACAAAGTTAGGTCTTATTTCAAAAGTTTAATGTTATTTTGCTGTACCCTCCACTATCTAACTCTCTTACATAGTATCTGTCCCTATAACATTCTCTCCGACAGGGTGTTCCCAACTAGAAACAATTTTGCTCCTCAACCTCCACCTCAGGACATTTGACTCAGTCTGGAGTGATTTCCAGTTACCACATCTCTTGAGCGAAAGGGGCACTGTTGACATCTAGTAGGTTGAAGCCAGGGATGCTACCCATCCTTTAAGGCATAGACATGACAGCCTCCTACAACATTTGTGCCAATTGTCAATTGTGCTATGGTTGAGAAGACCTTCCATAGAAATTCCTGTGAATTTTTTAAATTGTTTATTTGTAAGAAGTATATCAAATATATTTTTACTCCTTTTGCAAGCAAAGCATTTCGCTATGTTTAGTGAACAGGTCGACATAATTTATGATTTGTCTTTACTTTTCTTTTTATTGCCATCTTCTTTTTTCCCACATCAGTGAAACCTAGCTGATAAAGTGAGCAATTAGGAACACCACAACTAACCTTTTTGAAGAAGTTACTTTTGGAAAGCTACTAGAATACTAGATACATTGTAATTTTCATATTAGCAGAACAGTAAGAATATTTATAAATTGCTTGCATTTGCTTATGAGGATTTGTGTGCGTGTGTGTGTCACTACACTTATTCAAATTCTGCCTTTTCTATTCTTAAATGATTTGAATGATTGTCTTCAGCTCCTCAGAAAATTAAATGTCGTCTGAAGACCGAGAAGCTCAGGAGGATGAATTGCTGGCCCTGGCGAGTATTTATGATGGAGATGAATTTAGAAAAGCCGAGTCTGTCCAAGGTGGAGAAACCAGGATCTATTTGGACTTGCCACAAAATTTCAAGATATTTGTGAGCGGTTAGTTAATATTCTTTTAAACAGATTTTTCTAAATAAACATTATTCTCAATGTACCCTAAATTATTTAGTATCTTGTATTTATAAGCATTAGTGATCGATGATTGTATCATACATTTAATGAATCTGTTTTAATTGAAATCGGAATAGGGGTGGTTAAACAGTTTTCAATTTGAGACCTTCTTTTTGACTTCTGAATTAGGATATTATCCTAGATATTTCATGCATCCTAATCTTCTAACTAGCAGTTTATTAGTCATGAGTCTTTGGCTGTTAAATCAGGATGATAAAAGAAAATGAAATAACATATGTGGAAACACTTGGAAAACTTTTAAGTACCATGGTGGTTGTTAATACTATTTGGTTTCCAGAATCATTTCAACTACTATAAACAGGCGACATGTGCTGTTATTCGGTGACTGCTTCTTTCAGTGTAGTCACAGAAGACTTTGATGCTCTATCTCAATATGTTTCTACTATAAAGGCATTAAGTGAAGAAAGTGTGATCATTGAAAATGAAACTTTGATTGTGAGAATGTTGTATGCTCTGCCTTGCTGTCAAGCCTGAGATCATGCTTTTGGCATAAATTCTCCCAACTGTGATTCATGGGTAGTTGGCACATGCTGGTTTAAATAGGTCATGGCCCTTTGATAGAAATAAATATAAATATCCTTTTCTCTAGATTATATCTTTAATCATCTATAAAACAAAACATTGTGTGTTACTTGCTCATTAGTGTCAGGAATTGTATTCAGTGTATACAAGAATAAGTTGTATGTGTTCATTTTAAATTTCATGGTGCTTAGTACATTTTTTTAAGGGCTTACAAGATTTTTTTAAAGGCGGCGGCTGTGAAGTTAAAATTAGGGGGTAGAAAGTGCTTTGGGGGAAGATTTTGATCCCTTCAACTAAAGCCTTAAGTCTTTCTCAAGCACTGCTCAACAGTAAGGGACACTCCAGTGTTGACCAGCTGATCCTTTCTCATCTTTGTTTTTGGTTCAGGCAATTCAAATGAGTGTCTCCAGAATAGTGGCTTTGAACACGTCATTTGCTTTCTGCCTCCACTTGTGCTGCACTTTGAACTACCACCAGATTATCCATCCTCCTCCCCACCTTCATTCACACTTAGTGGCAAATGGCTGTCACCATCTCAGGTTAGACCCGAAACTTAATTTCTCCTATCCATTTTTAAAAATCTTCTTTAATTGAAGACGACATTGATGATTTTGATTCAGTGCATGAAGAACAAATGGCTTTGATTTTGCCTTGCCTTCATGAATCCGAATGTTATTTAATTGAAAACTGGTTGGTGTTTTAGAAAGAAATGACAATAATTAGAATGATTAATCATTATGAATTGCAATAGGAGTAATATTGAATCAAGTATATTGTTTTTTGTCTTACTATTTTCCCATTTAATCTGTATTGTAGTGGAGACTCAAATTCTACTCATTTTCTTTGGATATTGATATTCTTTTTTTTCTTAGTTTCTTATCCATTCCTTAAATAAAAGGTTCAATTCATTTTGAAGAACTAAAATGAGCTAATGTAGTTATAATAAATGAATTTCCCAAGTAAACATAAGTGCTTTTATTTTTAAAGACCTGTATATTAATAACAGTTGTTGACTGGTCTCACGTGGATGTAAATGTACCCAAAAAGAAATGTGAGTGATTCCTGTAGATATCTCATTAAGCCTTGAGACCTTACATTATGAGCCTTCACTTACTTTGGGTTATATATCCTTTTCTGGAAACAAGCCAACACATGATTGAGACATAAATATGACTTGAAGCTAATATAAAATATTCTGGGGTTGATAATGGATCAGTGCAGCTACTGTTCTAGTCAGGATGAAGATTGATAGGCTGATGTATATTAAGACATAAGCTGTCAGAGTTACTTGACCTTAAGGAACAGCTTGTCAATTTTTCCTTTTTGATCAGGCAATTTTCACCCAACTCCCCTGGTATAATCTTACAGATGACAGTGCTTTTGTAAAATTGAGCTCATGATTTAAAAACAAAATTAAACTTTAAAAAAGGATAATACACATAGAATAAGAAGGAATTACTTTATATTCTAATATCTGTATTACCAGATATTATATGTGCAAGACAGTGAATTATTTGCCCAAGAATATCAGACTGTTCGACATTTAGATCACTGATAGATGACTGAATTAATTAGATATTTATAGTCCCATTTCTCCAGAGAGTTCTTAATACCTCACATCCATGCATACGTGCACATACACATGCACAAAATAGGACCATGATTGCAGTTTCAGGTTATAGTCAAATGTCATCTACTTAATGTTGACTCAGGTGTGGGGAGAGGAGAGTTGTTATTTTATGTTATGCTGCTAAAATACAGTAGGATTCTCGATCAAATTTTCATGCATATAATTGAAATTTTAATTGATCTCTTATGTTCCTTCTTGGTTCAATTCTTGTTCATTGCTGGGCCCTGATTCCTTGAAATGAGTTGTACCTGTTGACAGTGAAGTTGACATATGGAAGGTCTGTCACTGAATTGGAATTGCTAGATAGAAGGAAAGTGAGTTTCATTTTATAGTATTTTTCATTACTCCTCCCCCAACTGCATACATAGTTTCTTTCTTGCTCTTTTCCTCTGTCTCTCCCTTCCTCACATGTATGTGCATCCCTGCTGCTTTTTTTTTGAGAAGGACTGGAGAAGAAAAGAGGATAGAGAAGAATGGCTTCTTCATTGGTGGCTCATATAGTACTCAGATTCCTATTTAGTATTTATTACATTTTGTAAATTTTAGCAGGTTTCTCAAGTATGGTTCATCTTATAAGCATGAGTGTATGAGAAAGCACTAATTGTCCAATCTTGAACTGATCAGTAGTGTTTAGGTTCATGCCTTTGTAGGTATTAGTGGACAGCATTTTGCAGAGCATGGGACAGAAGATGACCCTTTCTCACTTATTTAAACTTGCAAAATTTGTTTGCCTCTGTAAGGCTTATATTTTATGTTTCCTAAAAAGAAAGTCTGCTTATAATTCCTGAGCTCTACTTACACATATTTTATATTTCTAATGGAAAATTCTCTTATATTTGCCTTTCAAATTAAACAGACCACTTTTAAGAAGGACAAGTTTAAATGATTTAAACTTTAGTTGATTATTGTGGGAAGTTTCAGGTTTCCCTTTGGCAGCCAAACCTTGTTAAGGACTTTCAATCATGTCCAGGTTCGATATCTGTTTGCCTCTCTCCATTAACCAGTATCTGCTGTAAGTCCAGTTTGCTTAGTTAAAACCAGTTTGGAAATCTGAATAACAAGGCTGTGAGGATTCTGTTAGTGATTCTTTCACATGAGTTGGCTTTTTGATAGAATTGAAAGTTAGGCTTAATTTTAAAACTTGCTTGGTGTTTTCAAACTGTTCTTTTTAACCATTATTATAAGGAATTTACTTCAAAGGAATAGAAATAGAACTAGATCTTTCTCCTACATGAGACATCACAATGCTAAAGCAAAGAACAAATAAAGAACAGAAAAAGTCTTCTATTTCAGTGGCTCATACATAAACCTTGTTCTCCATCTTGCGGAGTTATGCCATTCCTCTTGTTTTCTTGGTGCTACTTTTTAGTTTCTGACTGTTCTGTTGTGGCTCATGTTATGAAATAGTTTAAGAAATGCTCTGGTAAGAATATTGCCGCTTTTGCAGCACAGTTTATCACACAGTTTGTTGTAACTACATCAGGGCCTGGACTTACACGTTAAAAAGATTCAAGGGAAATCAGGAGTTGGCAGCAGCATCGTGTGTCCAGACTCACCAGCATCCTCGTGTTTTCTTCTAGCTGTCTGCTCTCTGCAAGCACTTAGACAACCTGTGGGAGGAACACCGTGGCAGCGTGGTCCTGTTTGCCTGGATGCAGTTTCTTAAGGAAGAGACCCTAGCGTACCTGAATATTGTATCTCCTTTTGAGCTCAAGATGAGTTCTCAGAAAAAAGTGCAGAGGACGACTCAAGCATCTCCCAACACAGAGCTAGAATTTGGAGGAGCTGCGGGATCTGATGTAGACCAAGAGGAAGTTCTGGATGAGAGAGCTGTGCAGGATGTGGAATCATTGTCAAGTCTGATCCAGGAAATCTTGGACTTTGATCAAGCTCAGCAGATAAAATGCTTCAATAGTAAAGTATTCCTGTGCAATATCTGTTTCTGTGAGAAACTAGGTAGTGAATGCATGTACTTTTTGGAGTGCAGGCATGTGTACTGCAAAGCTTGTCTGAAAGACTACTTTGAAATCCAGATCAGAGATGGCCAAGTTCAGTGCCTCAACTGCCCAGAACCCAAGTGCCCTTCAGTGGCCACGCCTGGTCAGGTAACTTTCTACTCTGCTGACAGTTGCCTCCTAATTCTTTTTCACAAAGGAAACCATCATCTCAGAAACTTTCTTGATAGGGTTCATCAAGGCAGTTTGAGACCCAGAACCAGCTCACAAGTTGCTAAACTATATCCATCAATAATCTCTCACCTTACTTTACTCTTTAAGCAAATATAAATACTTCCTTTGTTGGCCTCAGAATGTGTGGTCCTAGGTAGGGATGAGTATTTTAAAAAAAGTACTTACAAAGTAATTCTGGAGATTTATTTTGTATATCTGTTAGGATCCCATCAGTCTTTGGGAATCACTAGCCTGTCTTTGTGTGTGGTTGAGATCTGAAAGAGATACCCCTGAGAACTGAATCATTTATAGACTTTTAACATAAGGACAGTTTACTTGGTAATTTTTTAAAATGATTATTAAGGCATAAAAGTACCATTTAAAATGTACCATTTGCTTAGTTTTGACAAATGTGTAGAATCATGTAACTACCATCTTAGTCAAGATACAGATTTAAAAAGCTTGGTTTGATTTTGAAGTGAGATAGAGGGTTTTAATTTTTGTGCTTCTTAGGATATGCAACAGCATCCTAAGGATCTCCTCAGGATCAGAACTGGTTGGAAAATAGTCAAACCTGTGTGTTTCACATTTCCCTCCAGGTTAAAGAACTGGTAAAAGCAGATTTATTTGCCCGTTATGACCGCCTTCTTCTCCAGTCTACCTTGGACCTGATGGCAGATGTGGTGTACTGCCCCCGCCCATGCTGCCAGTTGCCTGTGATGCAGGAGCCTGGTTGCACCATGGGCATTTGCACTTGCTGCAATTTTGCCTTCTGTACCTTGTGCAGGTTGACCTACCATGGGGTCTCTCCCTGTAAGGTGACTGCTGGTAAGCTGTAATTATGTGAACTCATTTCCCTATTCATTCCCACCCTTTTGCCCCTCCAGAAAATACTAATAGAAAATCTCTGTTGAATAGGCATACCCTGATGGAGTAGTGGTTAGGTCAGCTATCTCTGAAGGAGTGTCGGCCGTTATCCCTAGGTTGGGTCCTTTAGCTTTTTTAAAACTTACCTTTGAGAGACTGAAGTACATTTCAGGTGTTTCACAGCATTGGGGGAAGAAAATGAATATAGGATTGGGGGCTTCAAGAAAATTAGGAATCTCTGTATATACATATTTACCTATCTACCTACTTAGATATTACCATATAAAATATATGAAATACTAACATTTTAAGAACAGTGGAGCAATAATTTTTATCCTTAAACTGTCTAGGAACAAAAAAATGCTTTTAATTATTAGAGGGATAAAAATAACAGGATAAAAAATGATACATTTGCTACATCTAAATAGAGCTAATGGAGTCATGGGAATGCATGCACAGAGAAAAGATTCATAGGTGAAGGAGAAGCGTGCAGAGAGGATTCTGCCTCAGAAGGTGTCCACTGTATAAAAAGGGCAACAAATTTTTGAATAATATGAAGAAAGTTGTTTGACTCTGGGAATGTATCAGTTCCCCTAAACTGAGAAGATAATTTGAGTCTGAAGAATGAGTCAGGTATGTCCATGAGCTGTAACTTGATTAGGGTAACTTACATACAGGTGATCCTCCAGAGCTGGTAGCGCTTCAGTTGAGGCAAGATCCATATCACCCTCAAAACTAAGGGGTCTTTATCCCTCCCTGGTATGTGCTTAGCTTATTTAAATAAGTAAAAGATTTATGTAAGAGCACTGTTGCCACAATTCTGGTGGTATGCCACAGGAGTCTTTATTCTCCTAAAGATTTAGAGGTTTGTTCGCATCTTGAGAGTGTAAGGATGAGTGGGTTAAAACATGCAGGAACTGGTTCTAGTTCTATGTCTGGAAAAGGGCAGTCAGCAGTCATGGACCCAAGGTGCCCCTTCTAAGACAGAGCCACTCTGGTTCATATAAGAGTAAACTAGTAAACTAGATCATTGTTAAGGCTCTTTAATTGTTTTAAAAATTAAGGTAATTGAATTGTGAACAAAAATCTCTTGTCTACAAACAAATGGTATGACTGCCTATAAAGTTAAGTGATAGTACAATAGAAAAAGTTGAAGCATATCAAGGGGAGAAGTTGACAGGAGGAGATTTTCAGTGCCTATAGGTGGCAAATTTTATACACTGACTTTTCTTTTGTATACAGAATTGAACAGTTAGTCTTTGCCTTTAACAAAGGTTCTTTGTTTATTTAGTAAGACTTGTTTATTATCAAATAGTAAATGATAACTAACTTAGTGGAAAATCGGTTATCTGTCTCAACCTTTGTGTCTTTTTAAATCTCTGGTTTTATTTATTTTTTAAACCTGGGCCACACATCTTGAAACTGGGTCTGTAGACTTTACATGGCCTACAACCTTAGCTGCCTTAGCTTCCTGAGACAACAGGGGTGCGCCCATTGGTATCTTTTTTGGATTAGTCGTTCTTTAACTGTATACTACGAGTTACACAAACATATCACTATTAATAAGTCAAAACCAAGAAGAAGGATAAATTATTATCTACCACCTTTAGTATTTTAGTTTTTCTAGTCGGGGATTCCTTTCCGTCCTTTGTCATTTGTACTTATGTTAATTTTTGCCTAGTTATAACATAAATTATTTTCTAGACTCTATACAGAATATTTTAATGGGGTTGTAGCCATCCTAATTGTAAGTTTTTAATACCTGAATATTATGTCATTAAATGACTTTCACACATAAATATTCCCTTGGACATTAAATTTGTTTCCCTTTTTTTATATTCATCTCATATATATGACTTTGGATTATGTCCTTATGATAAAGTCCCAGGAATAGCATTACTGAGTAGTCAAAGGTTATATAGCCTTTTAAAATGGCTTTTAGTCAGCATTGTAAAAGTTCGTAAAAGTTAATTTTCCATTTCACTTTCTAGAGAAATTAATAGACTTGCGAAAAGAGTACTTGCAAGCAGATGAGGCCAATAAAAGATTTTTGGAACAGAGGTATGGTAAGAGGGTGATTCAGAAGGCACTGGAAGAGATGGAAAGTAAGGAGTGGCTAGAAAAGAACTCAAAGAGCTGCCCGTGTTGTGGGACTCCCATAGAGGTAAGGTTTCGGTCACACTTAAAGGCAGACTTAAAAGCCTGTTACAATTCAGGAAGCCTATTTGTTTTATGACTAATTAAGAAAACAGATTTGGTATCATTAAATCTTTCTTGGAAAATGGAAATGTATTACTAAATATTGTTATTGACCTTGAATGTAGGTAGACTTCCCTTTTTAAAGTACTTTTATACAGTGATCATTTTTCTCATATCCACCTCAAAACTGACTGGGTTACAAGGAGACCATACTAGAACTACCATCAGCTCATAACTCATTTATATGATTTAAAAAAAATTAAGTCTGACTTCTCTTCAGAACTTTTTATCCTGGAATTTAGCAAGTATAAAAATGGAGACATTTTCTCCCATTAATCTGAGCCAAAATAGAAAACTCTATTGCTTTCTGACAGAATCTTAATATGTTTTACCAACGAAATGTGTCTTTGCATTAGATTCTACTCTTCCAGTCCATGGTCGTGAACTGGTGGCGATGCCCCATTACTCCATTAATGAAACTCACATGCAGTCAGCAACTCTTGACTTCCACAGCCTGTGATAGAATGGAGGGCTTGGCGCCAAATGTTTACTTAGATTTATGTAGAAAGTTTAAAATCATGCATATTAAATTCAAACATTTTACTATTAAGCTCACGTTCCATTTATAATATCCTTGTTTAGTTTGTATCCAGTGTTTATCAGAAGAGATTTAGTCTTGTATCTAGTTGTGAGTATACCTGCTAACCATTTTCTGTATTTTACTTACAATGTAAGAGAGTAAGCATTTAATAGCTATCAGTGTGTTTACCTGTATATATCAACCCTGCATGAGAAAAGGGAGACTAGAAGAAATGTTCTATCATGTTGTTGTATGTTGTACTGAATCTTTTTGGCATGTGCATTTTTCTTTCGTTTTTATAGCCTTTGATATTTTTTTCTCTCTTTGCTGGCAGAAATTAGATGGATGTAACAAGATGACATGTACTGGCTGTATGCAGTATTTCTGTTGGATTTGCATGGGATCTCTCTCTAGAGCGAACCCTTATAAACATTTTACTGACCCTGCTTCTCCGTGTTTTAACCGGTACGTATCCACAGAGTGCCCTAGACTCAGCAGCAGTTGCAGGTACTTGACTTGCAGATGACAAGTCCAGTGTTTCACTTAAGTATTTTGACTAATTTAGAGGATTCTCTTTCATGTTTTCACACATATATGAATTTTCATATTATTTTCTTGAAAATACACATCTAGAAATTTTACTTTATTTTTTATCCCCAACTTTTTACAGCAAAATGTTTCATAGATACAGGAAGTTGAAAGGATAGGGCTATGAATAGTAGCATATCGTCTACCAAAATTTTTTAAAGGAAAGGTGCAGGCAAGAAGGACGGACAGCATTGGTAGGCAGGAAGAGAGAAGAGGAAGGAGCACTTTCTTTATTTAGTTGTTCATTTTGGTTATTGTCCCCGCCCCAGGATGCAAACCTGGGACCTTGTGATGGAGGTGGACTGTGCCCAACCATTACTCTACCAGGTCATGCCAACAATTGGTGGTATTTTACTGTATTTTTTCTCTAACTTTTTTGCTGAACTATGTGACCCTAAGTTAGAGATATCATCGCTGACCTCATCTTTCAGTACTTCCACGTCTGTCTCCTATAAGATACCCATCTCCCATTGTTGTTTATCCTTGACCTTAGAGATTGTTTGCATCCTAAAAGGGCTATTCTTAAAACTATAAGGCAGCTTATTCAGAAGGACCTGGATTTCAGCCTCTGGAATGGAAGGATTGAAAGGGGAGAAAAAGATATAGAAAGATGTTATCAGAAGAACACAGAAAAAATATTTCTGAGATAATAGAAGAAATTATATTCAATTTCTTCCATGTGCATACAAATGTACCTTATTTTCTGATATCAGGTTGTTCCATGCTGTGGATGTTAATGGAGATATCTGGGAAGATGAGATTGAAGACTAGTTAACGTCTGCTGCTCAAGATGTGGAAGTGGAATGGTTTGCCCTAATCTTTTGTTGAGTACACAGAGTAACTTGGCAGGATATTTAGGGTATCTTTTATTTGTTCTTCCTATGTTAAAAGGTATGGAAGAACAAGGTTTATGTTTTCATGTGGTACTACTGATTAAGGCACATTCATACATGTTTCAATGTAACATAGTTTAAAAAAACGATAAGCCAAAGGTTCAGAAAATGAAAAGTAGAGGATATTAAAATTTACAATGTACCAGATGCTCTGAATAATTAAAAATTAAGTATTTATTTTCTTCCCCAAGGTTTAGGTAAGGAGCAGGATCAAGAGTTAAACTTATAGAGCTTTTTATCTCTGAGAAGCAACCCTCTAAGACATTTTGTGGGAGTCCCCTCAGTACTACAACTGGGGTGGGTGAAGCCTTATTAAAGATTGTACCAAGATTCTGATCTTATTCACTCTGTTACATTCCTTCCAATCTAAATTTCTGCAAAGTAATTATTTTTGGAGGGAGCCTTTTACTCTTTAAATGATTGAATGACCTGGTGTCATTTTGATTTATTGCTTTTCAGAATAGAAATTAATAGATAATTTAAAAAATATTTTTAATACCACAACGCTGTGGGTCAGTTGATATTTATTAGTGGTGTACGGTCCACTGGTTTTGAGCCACGTCTAGAATTTGATACTGATTCAGAAGAATTCAGCCCTATTCAGATTTCCTGGGCAATATAGCCTAAATTCAAAACAACTTGTCTTTGCTACCTTTTGTTCTACAGACTCTCCCTCAACCCTCACTCTGCCTTCCTTTGGTAAGGACAGTTTAAATAACCCCAGCAACTTATATTTTTATTTCCTCTGCCGGAATAGGAGAAAGCCTAATATATTCCCAAGTTGAACTTGTTATCTGCTCTTTGAACTCCACCCCGCTTTCAGTAGTTCCAGTCTGAACTTTGAATTATTTTTAAAAGTTGTCTCTAATGAGCTGTAGGGAATTTGACTCCTACCTTTTTTTTTGCAGTGGTAGCATTTTGGGGATAATTTTGACTTAACTTGTTGCTGGGTTTTGCTGGCTTTTTGAAAAATTGTCTTTCCTTATGGTTTAGTGAGTGGTCTGGTAGCAAAATAAGATTTTTAGGAAAAAGAGGACAGAGGAATTCAGCTGAAGCTGTGAAGGTGTTCTTTTTCCTAACTCGTCATTGAAAATTGGGGAATCACTTTTAACCATTTTGTGTGTGTATGTTTCCAAAGAGTTAGCAAGGAATGTTTCTGAATTGTCACAGAATGCTTAGTCTTAAAAATAAATAATTTAAAAATTACCCATAATTAGAGTTGCTGTTTGTTCTTTCACCAAAGCAACTGATCACATTTTCAAACTATTTGGTGTATAAACACATTCATTTTTCCGGCCTCAGGACATGAACCTGGGTCCTTGGTATGTATGTGGACTGTGCTTGGCTAGAGGCAGTGGACCCAACTACTACTCAACCAGGGTGCACCATAAACACATCTTTTTAAAGCGTAAAGAAAATGGGGTCTATATTTTGTTTAAATCACATAGTTTTATGGACTTTGAGTCAGTACATTTTATATAAGAACTAAATTCTTTAAGTAAGTTGAGGATAAGAAATAGATATTAAAGCAATTACACAGTACATAAGCCTGGGAAGAGTAGCTCCACGAATGAATATGAGTTCAAGTCAGATCTTTTCAGTAGTTTTCACTCTGAAGCTTTTTTGTTTATGGGTTCGCTAGTGTTTTGGTAGAGGTTATTTTAGGATGTTGCACATTATATTGATGATGTAGTGGGAGTAGGAAAGGAACCTTTAAATGCAGTTTTGTTAAAGAAATGGGAGGGTTTTTCTCTCTATAATTTTTAAAAAGTCTCAAAGACTTGTTTGAGTTTTTCTTCCTTAGGTGCAAAATCTTCAACCCTCAATTTAAGAAAAGCTAGTGGTACTTATGAAGGCATATTTTTGAAGCATAAGTTGTGGGTTAATTTTAAGATGATAGTTTTGGGTAAAATACTTTTGTCTCTGAGAATAAAATGGAAGATTGAGGTAATAACTCCCTTTTGCTTTTTGCCCTGTGAAAAATTGCGTTTGTGGAAGACTGGGTCTATCAAGAAAGTATATGATAGAAGAGAAAAAGAGTTTTTGTTTCTAGCTTAATTTCTTGAAGGTCTTTTTACAAGTGGGCTGAGATTTGCCACAAATTCACTTGAACGTTCTGGGTTCTTTTTTTTTTTCTTTGTGTGAGAGAAGAGAGGATCCCTTTGCAAACTGCCAATTCATCCTGCCCCAAACTGTGCTTTGAAGAGGCCACAATTCTTGATTTTATATGTAAAATTATATATATGTATATATACATATATATATAACTAACTGGTAAGTAAAACTACTAAATAACCTTTTAAGTCAAAATAGAGATTTTGTAATTTTTTAAGCTTGTGATGGAACTAGTTTAAAGATCTGTCTTTGTCAATAGAGTTGCATCTTGTCACAGTTTTTTTTAGTAGACTTTAATTGAGTAATGATTGACATAACTTTATATTGGTTTCAGGTTACAACAGAATGAATCAATATTGGTAAATATTGTAAAATGATCACAATAAGCCTAGTTAACATCTATTACCATACAAAGTAAATATTTAGGCTTTCCCCTCTCTTTAACTCCCTTCACCCATCTCACTCACTCCTCCAACACACTTCCCCTCTGTAACCAACTTTGTGTTCTTTGTATTTATGAGGTTTGTTTTTGCAAATTTGTATTGTTTTTCTTTGATTACACATATAAGTGAAATCATATAGAATTTGTCTTTTTTTCCAACTGTTTTGCTTAGCATTATTCCCTCAAAGTCCATCCATGTTGCTGCAAATAACAAGGCTTGTTTTTTATTTTTTTAGCGACTGAGTCATATTCCGTTTTTGCCCATTTATCCCCGTCGTTGTACATAGGTTGTTTCCATATCTTGGTTATTGTGAATTATGTTGTGATGAACATAGAGTGTATACAGATGGTCCCCTAGGATCGTATAGGGATTTTTAACTGTACCTGCTGTGAAAACAATATGCGTTCAAGAAGCCATACTTTTAATTTTGATCGTTTCCCAGGCTAAGCATATGCAGTACAATATTCTCATGCTGAGCAGCAACAGCAGACACAGCTCCCAGTCAGCCACCTGGTGGCAGGAGCAAGCAGCCCCCACACAACACTACGCTAAAATAAGTTTTATGTTAGATGCTTTGTCCATTTCTAAAGCGCATTAAGTTAAGTGTTCTAAGCACATTTAAGGTAAGTTAGGTTAAGTAAATTATGGTGTTTGGTAGGTTAAGTATTACTATTAAGTATATTTAACTTACCATATTTTCAGTTTATGACAGGTTTATCAGGACATAACCCTCATCATGCGTTGAGGGAGGTCTTAATATTTTTTCCAATTTATATTTTTGTTCTATTTCATTTTATTCATAAATCCCTAAAAGTTGAATGCAGGGTCATATGGTAGTTCTAGTTTTAATCTTTTGTGGAACCTCTATACTGTTTGCCGTAGTTGTTGCAGCAATTAATATTCTTACCAACAGTGCATGAGGGTCCTCTCTTGTCCACATCCTCGCCAACGTTTTTTATTTCTTGTTTTTTTTATTTTTTTAAAGGAAAGGTGCAGGCAGGAATGAAGGTGAGCCAAGGCAGGCAGGCAGAAAGAGGAGGAAGAAGCACTCTGTTCCATTTAGTTGTTCATCTTGTTGCCCTTCCACGCCCACCCTTGCCCCGCCCTGCCCCAGGATGAGAGCCTGGTCCTTGGGATATATGTGCACTGTGTCAGCCAAAGTCAGCTGACCAAACTGCTCCTCCGCCGTATTTCTTGTCTTTTTGATTATAGCCATTCTAAGAGGTGTCAGGTTACACCCCGTTGTGCTTTTGATCTTCATTTTTCTGGTGATTAGTGATGTTGAACATCTTTTCATATGCCTGTTGACTATCTGCTTTGAAAAAATGTCTTTTCAGATCATCTGCCCATTTTTAGTCAAACTTTATTTTTTGCTTTTTTTTTTTACTATATTTTGGATATTAGATATATAATTCGCAAAAGTTTTTCCCACTGTCTTTTGCTTTTTTTTTTGTTGTTTTTATCTTTTTATTTTTGGTTGTTTTTTTCATTCTGTTAATGGTTTCCTTTATTATATAGAAGCTTTTTTTAGTTTAATGTACTTGCTTTTGTATCTTTGTTTTTGGAATCATTTCCAAAAATTCAATGCCGAGGTATCAAGTTGCTTGTCCCCTATGTTTTCTTGTGTGGTTTTGAGTCTTACCATTCAAATCTTTAATCCATTTGAGTTAGTTTTTGTATGTGGTATAAGATACAGGCCTGGGTACATTCTTGTGTATTGGCTGTCCAATTTTCCTAATACCGTTTACTGAAGTGCATGTCATTTCTCCATTACGTATTCTTGCCTCTTTTGTCATAATTAATTGACCACATATGCATGGGTTTATTTCTGGGCTCTCTTCTGTTTATCCATGTGTCCATTTTACTGTTTTAATTAGTGTACCTTTGTAATGTTGCTTGAACTCTGAGAGTGTGAAACCTCCAGATTTGTTGCTCTTTTTCAAGATGGCTTTGGCTCTTCAGAGCCTTTTGTAGTTCCATAGAAATTTTAGTATTGTTGTTCTAGTTCTGTAAAAAATTGTCATTGGAATTTTGATAGAGATTGCATTGAATCGGCACATTGATTTGAGTAATAAGAACTTTTTTTTTTTAAAGGAAAGGCAGGAATGAAGGTAAGCAGAGATGGGCAGACAGAAAGAGAGAGGAGGAACTAGCACTTTTTAGTTGTTCATCTTGGTTGGTCTTGCCGGTCCCAGGACAACTTTACTGAATTCATTTCTTAGTTTTAGTAGTTTTTGATATAACCTTTACGGTTTTCTATACATAAAACTATGTTATCTGCAAATAGTGACGGTTTTTCTTCTTCCTCTCCAATTTGAATACCTGTCTTTTATTTCTTTTTCTTGTTAATTGCTCTTGCAAGGATGTAACAATACTTACATTGACTAAAAAGGGGGAGAGTAGACATCCTTATCTTATTCCTGATTTTAGAGGAAAAACTTTTCAGTTTTTTTTACCACTGAGTACTTTTCTTCTGTACCCACCCACATTGTTGAGAGTTTTTAATCATAAATGGATGTTGAATTATTTCAGATGTTTTTTCTGCATTTATTGAGAACATGTGATTTTTATCCTTTATTGATATATCATTTTGATTTGCAAATGTTGGACTATTCTTGCATCTCTAAAATAAATCCTACTTGATCATGTTGCATGATCCTTTTAATGTGTTGTTGAATTCAGTTTGATAATATTTTGTTGAAGATTTTTGCATCTATGTTCATCAAGAATATTGGACTGGAATTTACTTTTTTAGGGATATTCTATTCTGGTTTTGTTATCAGGATGATGTTGGCCTTGTAAATTGAGTTTGGAAGCGTTTCCACCTATTCAATTTTTTTGAGCGATTTGAGAAGAATAGGTATTATATCTTCTTTGAATGTTTTTTAGAATTTACCATTGAGGTTATCTAGTCATGGCTTTTTACATTTTTAAACTTTTTGTTTTAGAATAATTGCAGATTTATAGAAAAATTATAAAGTACAGTTCCCATATATTCCACATCCATTTCCCATTATTAACATCTTACATTAGTATGATACATTTATCAAACTTGATGAACCAATACTGATACATTTTAATTAGAGTCCATATTTTATTCAGATTCCCTTAATTTTTTCCCTCATGACTTTTACCTGTTTCAGTATTCCATCTGGCATAACACATAATAGATTTACTCATTATGTCTCCTTAGGCCTCTCAGCAATTACAGTTGTCCCATCCTTTTTTTTTTAATGATTTTTTAAAAAAATTGTGGTAACTTTGATTTATGAAATAATACAAATTTAGATGTGCAGGTTCACGATTCATCAAATATATCCATCACTGTGTCCACCACTAAAGTCCCTCTCCAACACTGTCCATTGGATCCCCACCATCCCTTGCTCCCACCCCTCACCTCCTCCTCTTGTAGTAACCATGGTTCTTTATTCTTTATATTCCAATATGAGCAGGATCATCCAGTATTTGTCTTTTCTCCTTCTGGCTTATTTCACTTTAGCATATTTCAATTTAGCATAATTCTATGTATGTTGTCACAAATGTCAGGATTTCATTTATTTTTTAAGGGCTATGTACTATTCTATTGTCTTTATTCATTTGTCAGTGGGCGCTTAGGTCGTTTCCATTTCAGCTATTGTGGTCTTTTAGCTCTGTGAATTCTGTTTGGAGCTGCCTTATATTTTCTCTAGCCTTGTAATTCTTTTTGTTCCTTGATTGTAATCCTGATATATCACAGTGAGAATTATTAAAACTGTTGCTTCAACAGCTTTTTCTGGTAGTTCACTTAATCTTTTGCATTCAGATTTCCCTCTGGGGTTTTGTTTCGATCCAACATTTGAGTATATTTCTCTATATTTTCATTCTGTTTGGTACTCTGAGTTAGGCTAAATGACTTTCCTGCTCTGATGTTGTGTGTTAGTGTATCAGATTGTAGAGCATAGGCCTAGGGGCGTTGACCTGAAATGTTGGGAGAATGTTTGGTGCTCTAGAGCCAGCACTATTGAGTCCTAAGAGTCTAGCCTACAGTGTTTGGTGCTGAGACAGGGAATGCAGACGTTTCCCCCAGAGTCACAGGCACGAGTAGCAAGGTGTACCAGGAGCTGTAGGCCCAGGCCACAGGCAGGTCATATCCCAACAGGGGCCACTGATGAGGGAGTTGGGTGTCTCCTGTTGCTGGTTGTAGCAAACTACACCTCCTGAAAAAGTCAGTCCTCCAGCTGGGCAGCCGCCCCAGCCGGGAGTGACATACAGGCCCTAAGGCCTGGGGATGGGCACTCTAATAAGGAGCAGACAGATATGCAAAGCTGTCTAGCAGTTGATACAAGCTACTGTTCGATTGGAACCTCTCTAATAATCTCACTGAGAGAATGGGGGACGTTCTTTGCAGAAAACTGCATCTGGGTTGTAGACCTGGCTGTCTGTCCCACCCCTGGTAAATGATCACGCTGGTGTGGTAATCTGGAGAACTGTAACTGGGAGAACAAACTGGCACCACAAGTGTGCTGAGAGCAGAGGGGGTGAGGCATTTCACCCTTGGGGCCTTTGCTGCAATGTGGCAACACCAGTGCCTGCACCACATATTAAAAAGAGCCCAGAACCCAGCAATGTTGAACCACAAGGAGACTATCTTCTCTTACTCCCCACCCTGAAGTTTTTGGTTCAACGAATGAAACTCCTGCAGTCAGGTCTGTGCACACTTTATTGGCTCCCCATGCTCTCTGGCTTGTGTTCTCTGCTCCCCAGAGTCTTACCAAAGAAAAACTCTTCTGTTTTCCATGTCAGGTTGTACGTGCTCACTGGCCAACTCCCCAGCAACCCCCAACTCCCCAACAACCCTCTGTGGGGGCAAGCCTTTCAGCCTCAGGAAGAGGGTCTGCAACACTGACGTCTCCTGATAGACCTCAGGTTCTCAGTGGCACACCTGAGGGTCTCTGCTGTGGATTACATTTGTGTTGAGACTGATCAGCTCTTCCTACCACTTAAAAAGATGTGTGTCCCTTCTCTTTGTAGAGATGCTGGTCCCTTTCTTTTTCAAGGGCCATAGTTGTTAAATGGGGTTGTTGTATCTTGGGGAAGAGGTGAGCTTGAGATTTAACAGTTCACCATCAAAGAATAATATCATCTCAGCCATTTTTATTGTATTACATAAACACCCATTAGATCCTGATGCACCTGGATTAGTCAGGAGCCAAAAAACTTTACTTGAAGACTCATTACCTAATTTTAGCTGGTTCAGCAAGTCTGTGAAATTCTTTTTGATTGAGATCTTTTTGTAACTTTACATCAGTTACTTCATAGGACACTTCATTGGCCTCATACAATTTTAGGATGTGTACCTATCATGGTCATTTTCCTATTCAGCTTCACAAGGAATATTAATAAACCCTAGATAGGTTGATCATATGCAGTGATATGAAAGGATTAGCCTGCCACCTCAAGAAAATGCTGAATCCAATGAGCAAGCATTGCGCGGACACATCTCTTCCTGTTTGGTAGCAGTATAATGGAGAAAAGACTTGGCAGTCATATTTCCCAGACCTAGAACATTGTCATCAAGGTTTTAGTAGTCGTAGCATTCTAGTTTACATTAGAAATCAGTTAATATACTATTATTTTGTTAAGCAAAAATTAATGTTAATCATATAAGATCATCATGAAGTCATTCATATAGTGCCTGCTTTGGAATGGAATTTAAAATTTTTACTGGAATTTTGGCTATCCCAAGTATTAACTTTGTCATAGGCATTTCCAGCAGATGGCAGCATTTCCCATGTTATAAATGGTTAAGCCAGAAGTATTTTGTTACAAAAGCTTTATTTGTGGAGTTTCATTTTCTTTATGGCGTTTCCATTACTCTGTTATACACTTTGATAGGAAGAATGGCTGGCATCTAAGGAAAGTAGGAACAGTAGTATTAGCAAAAAAAGTAAGGCTACTTAAAAACTGTTATTGACCATAGTTGACATACATTTGTTATATAAAAGTAGCATTTACTTGCAGCCGATGAAGTAAGAAAATGTTTATCTGAAGTCTCTAAGGATAGAGGAATTGTGACACTTTGGTTCCCTCTGTACTAGTAAGCCAAATAGTCTATAATCTGAACAAGTGTTTAAGATACTTATTAACTTGAAGTACCTACAGTCTTTGCACAGTTACATAGGTCAGCTGACATTTTACTACTCTTAAGTATTCCCATATTTCTGTGAGCTGGAGGATGCTTTGGAGAGTGTGCATATTAAAAAATTAGTGAGATTCTGATGCTGCAGTTGCTAAGTACAGAGTCAACATAGTTACTTCTTCGCTTTGCTTGGCTTGGCTTTTTTTCCTCTTCATTGAATCAATAAACTAAACCAATATCAGTATAACATGAATGCATATACATTTAAAAAGTGATTGTGTCTTACTCTTAATCCCATTCCATTTCTTGTATTTACTGGGTTTCTTAGTATTCACTCACTTTTTTTTTTACTAGAATTTTATTGAGGTGACTTTGTTTTACAAATTATTATAAACTCCTATGTGTAGGTTCATCATATATGCAAGTCCCCATTCCTCAAATATGTCAACACCCTGCCCTCCACCAAATTACAGTTACCCTGCCATCCCTTGTTCTATCCTCACTGACCCCTGCATCTACTTCCCACCCATCCCGTACTGGTAACCTCAGTCTAATACCAGTGTCCAAGGGTTGGTTTTGTTTCATCTGTTCGTTTGTTTCGTCTGTTCATATTCGACCTATGAGTAAGATCATCTGGTATCCAACTTTCTCCTAACTTACTTCACTTAGCATCATCCCCTCTAGATTCATCCCTGTTGATTCAGATGACAGGATTTCATCTCTTCTAAGGGCTGAGTAGTACTTCATTATGTATATATACATTCTCTTTAACCATTCACCTGACAATGGGCACTTAGGTAGTTTCCAGTTCTTAGCTCTTGTGGATAGAGCTGCAATAAATATGGGAGTGAATAAATCTCCACAAATTATCCAGAAGTGGTATGGTGGAATCATGGGATTTCCATACTACTCAATTTTTTGAAGAATCTCTATAATGTTTTCCATAGGAGTGGCACCATTTTGCATTCCCACCAACATTGTAAGTGTCCTTTTCTTTATATCCTCACCATTTGTTGTTTCTAGACTTTTGGATAATGGCCAGTCTCTCAGGTGTAAGGTGATTCTTCATTGTTTTGATTTGCATTTCCTTAATAGCAAGCAAGTAGGAACACTTTTTCATGTGCCTGTTAGACATCTGTATGTCTTCTTTGGAAAAATGTCTCTCCAGTTCCTCTGCCCATTTTTTGATTGGATTGCCTATTTTGCTATTACTGAGTTTTATGCGTTCTTTGTATATTTTAGATGTTAAGCCCTTGTCAGAAATGTGGAATGCAGTTATCTTCTCCCAATTAACAGGTTGTCTTTGTTTTGGTGATGTTTTCTTTCACTGTGAAGAAACTTTTTAGTTTGATGTAGTCCCATTTATTTTTCATTTTGTTTCTCATGATGTTGGAGTTGAGTCCTCAAAGACCTCTCTAAGGCTGATGTCATAGAATGTCTTTTCCATGTTGTCTTCCAAGAATTTTATGGTTTCTGGTCTTACATCCAAGTCTCTAGTCCATTTGTAATTTATTTTTGTGAATGGTGTTAGAGAGTGGTCTAGCGTCATTCTTTTGCATGTGACTGTCCAGTTCTCCAAACACCATTCATTCAAGAGACTTTACTTTCTCCATCATATGCTTTTGGCTCCTTTGTCATAAGCTAACTGACCTTATGTGAGTGAGTCAGTTTCTGGCGATTCAATTCTGTTCCACTGATCTGTGCCTCTGTAATTATATCAATATCATGCTGTTTTGATGACTGTCACTTTGTAGTATAGCAGTGTGTGACAGCTGGGAGTGTAGTATGTTTGGGAATGTAATAGCTCCAGATTTGTTCCTTTTTCTGATAATTCTTTGGCTATTTGGGCTCTTTTTTTGTTCCATACAAATTAAAAAAAAATTTGGTTCTATTTCTTTGAAATATTCCTATGGGATTTTAATGGGGATTGCATTAGACTTGTATATTGCTTTAGGTAAGATGGTCATTTTTAACAGTGTTGATTTTCCTGGTCATGAGCAGGGAATGTCTTTCCATCTCCTTGTATCCTGTTTCTTTTAAGAAGTACTTATAGTTTTCATTGTATAGGTCTGTCATCTTGTTTGTTAAGTATATTCCAAGGTATTTAATTTTTTTATTCATTTCTTAAAAAGTGTGGTTTTCTTGATTTTGTTTTCTTCTAATGTATTTTTGGCATAGAAGAATGCAATGAATTTTTGTGCATTGATTTTATAGCCTGCTACTTTACTATATTCGTTGATTAGTTCTGTGGTTCTCCAGTTTTGGCAATTTGTGGGGTTTTAAATATATAATCATGTCTTCTACAAATAGTGGTAGTTTTACTTCTCTTTTCCAGTTTGGATTTCTTTTATTTTTCTTGCCTAATTGCTCTGGCTAAGATCTCCAGTAAATGTAAAATAGCAGTGGTGAGAATGGATAGTCTTCCTTGTTCCTGACCTTAGAGGAAATGTTTTCAATTTTTCACCATTGAGTATAATGCTGACTTTGGGTTTATCATAGTATGACCTTTATTTTGCTGAGGTATGTACCGTCTATCCCCACTTTATGCAGTTGTTTTTTGTTTTTGCTTTTTTTTTATCATAAATGGGTGTTGAATCTTGTCAAAAGTTTGCTCTGCATCTATTGATAAAGATCATGTAGTTTTTCTCCTTGCTCTTGTTGATATGGTGTGTGACATTGATAGATTTACATATATTGAACCACCTTGCATCCCTGGGATAAATCCCACTTGGTCATGATGATTGATCCTTTTGATGTATTGTTGGATTCAGTTTACTAATATTTTGTTGAGAATTTTTGTATCTATATTCATTAGAAATATTGGTCTGGAATTTTTTCTTGGTGAGGTCTCAACTTTTCATATATCAGTGTGATGTTAGTCTCTTCGAGAATGTTTGGGAATATTCTCTATTCTTCAATATTTTGGAAGAGTTTGAAAAGAATAGGTACTAATTATTCTCTGAAATTTTGTTAAAACTCGTTAATAAAGTCATCCAGTTCAGGACTTCTATTTTTAGGGAGGATAATTGTTCAGCCTCCATTAATTTGGGGTCTTCCAGTTTTCTTTTTGTAGTTTATTTCTAGTGTTAAGCCATTGTGGTCAGAGAATGTGCCTGATATGATTTCAGTCTTTGTAAAAATTTGTTGAGACATGTTTTGTGTCCCAACATTTGGTTGAGAATGTCCCATGCACACTTGAGAAGAATGTGAAATCTGTAGTCGTTAGATGAAGTGCTTGGTATGTATCTGTTAGACCAGTCTGTTCCAATTGGTCATTTAAAGCTGTTGTTTCCCTGTTAATTTTCTGCCTAGTTGATCTGCTCATTGTAATTGGGGTGTTGAAGTCTCCTAGTATTTTTGTGTTGCTGTCATCTCTCATCACTTATGATACTCCTTGCTTAATGTATTTTGATGCTTCGTCATTTGGTACATATATGTTAAACTCTAATCATTATAATAATGTTCCATCTCTGTCTTTTGTTATCTTTTTGTTGGATCCTTTTTTGTTTATCTGATGTCAGTATAGCTGTTCCTGCTTTATTTTGGTTGCCGTTTAACTGTAGGATTGTCTTCCAACCATTGACTTTGAGCCTATGTTTATCTTTTGAAAGAAGATGAGTTTCCTGAGTGCAGCAGAGGGTTGTTATGCTTTTTAATCCATTTGGCCACTCTTGTCATTTGATTTATGAGTTCAATCTATTAACATTTAACATCTGCATTTTTATTCTCTCCTCCCCCCTTTTTATATTTTGCTGTCTTGCTGTTTTTAAGTGGGGTTTCTTTACACTTTATAGAGCTTCCTTTAGTGTTTTTTTTTTTTTTTAGCAGAGCTGGTTTTATAGTGATGAGTTTCTTTAACTTTTACTCATCTTTAAAGCTTTTTATCATTCCTTTAATTCTAAATGATAATCTTGCTAGGAAGAGTATCCTAGGTTGGAAATTCTTTACTTTCAGCAATTCCTATCTGGCCTGTAGAGTTTTAGCTGAGAAATCCACCGAAAATCTTATGGGGGCTCTTTTATATGTGACTCACTTTTATATTAGCTGCTTTTAAAATTCTCTGTCTTGTATTTTTGACACTTTTATGACAGTGTGTCTTAGTGTAGGTCTGTCCAGGTTTCTTTTCTTTGGAACTCTGAACTTTCTGGGTCTGGAGGACTGCTTCATTCCTCAGGTTAGGGAAATTCTCACCTATTATTTCTTCAAGTGCAGTTTCTGTTCCCCTTGTCTCTGTCTTCTTCTCTGGGACCTCTGTGATCACATATTGTTCCTTTTGATGTTATCCCATAGGTCTCATATGCTGTCTTCATTTCTTTTCATTCCTTTTTCTCCTTGCTAGTTTGCTTGAGTGTATTCCTCTGTCCTGTCTTCTAGCTCACTGATTATATTGGAAGCTTATCCATCCTACTCAGTCCTTCTGTTGAATTTTAGTTCAGCTATTGTGTTATTTTTTTGATGTGTTTTAAGCTGCTTCGTATTTTCTCTTTGTTGTGGTTCTCTTTTTCTTCCTCTATTGTTTTCCTGATTTCCGTATGTTTATCACCCTTGCCCTAAATTCATCCTCAGGCAGTTTGCATATATGCCTGTTGCATTCAGATTTTCCCCTGGGGTTTTAGTTGGACCCGTTATTTCCTATGTATTTCTCTTGTCTTTGCTGTATTTTCCATTTCATTTTTATGCAGGGTAGGTTTCCCTGAAGTGATGGCCTTGTGTTAGGGTATCAGGTTACATGAATAGGCCTAGATCATGGTTTGAGCACTCAGAATTCTTTACTTGTGTGATATCACCACTGGTCAGATTTGTTGAAGCTCTGAGGTGGACCCTGCATTGAGGCCAGAGAGTCCAGCATACAGAGTTGGAGTTTATGTGGGGGGATGCAGAGCCTTCCCCCAGCGTCAGGTTGGAATGGTAAAGAACCTGAGGATTGTTGGCTCTGTTCTACCCCCAGAGCAACACTGCCTGGTAGCTGTTGAAGATTCCTCTCTTCTGGGAGACTTTACCTCTGGAGGCACTTTCTGGTGCCCTTAGGCCTGGGGCTGGGCTATCCAGTGGGCACGACCTTCAGGTCTGGTGCAGTAATGGTGGGAGGGTTGGGCATTTCCCCCAGCTGTCTTCCAGCAATGGCAGTGTCCTGTGTAGATTCCCCTCAAGAGCTGAGACTCGACTTACTGGGATGCTGATCCTCTGTCTGCCCTGCACTGCCCCCCAGCTCAGTGACCAGGATTCCCCTGGGTTTGCTCTCTGATACTAAAGCGAGTCTTCATCCGTAGGAGGCCTGGTTCTTTCCAAGGCTCCGCCCCATCCACCTGCCTCAGCTTTATTCTCCTTGGGGCACAGAATCTCAAAACCATGATGTAGCACCAAAACTGGACATTTTTACCCACCTTTTATGGTGTTACATGGTGTTGCTGTCTGTGCAGTTGCTGGTCAGCTTAGCTTCAGGATTTGTGTCTGCAAAAGTTGCCTTCCAGTTCTTCTGTGGGGAGGCGGGGAATCTGGGGTCCTAAAAGTTCACCGTCTTAGACTCTTCTGTCATCATTCAATTTTTAACATGTATTTATTGAGCATCTCACAATGGCCTTAACATTTTTCTAGGTACTGAGAATGTAGCAGTGAATAAAACAAGTGTTAAGTCTCCCTGCCCTTATGGAACTTACATTTTTTTCTTTTTCTTTTTTGAGAAAAGATGTAGGAATGAAGGTGAGCAGAGGCAGGTAGGAAAGAAGAGAGAGGAGGAAGCAGCATTTTATGTATTCATCTTGATTGTTCCCCCAGCCCTAGAACACAAATCCACAGGTCCTCGGGATGTTCCTGGACTGCGCCCCAGTGCTACCCCACTAGGGCACGCTGGAACTTAAACTGTGTTGGAAGGAGACAAACACTAAGCAAATTACATGTTCATCAGAAGTTGGGAGAGGGAATAGGAAGTGGGACAGAGTGATATTGGCATCTTAAGGCCCTTGGGATAGCACATTAGCGGGCTCCTGGAACAACCTGGTAGCCAGTAAGGCCTGAAGCAGATCAGGGCAGGGAGAAGAGTAAGAGGTGGGAAGGGACTGGAGGGTGCTGTACACTACACGGGGCTTTGTGTGAACTTTGGCTTCTGCTCTGAAATGGGAGCCTTTAAGAGGTCTTTGAGCAGAGTGTGATGAGGGTCTGATTTATATGAAGGGAGTGAGTTGAGCTAGGGTAGAGGCAGTCAGTGAAGACAGACTTAGGAAGTAACTGAGTGACTCACAAGTCTAAGTTGTTTGAACCACTGTGCTAGCACTTACCATCTTGAGAAATGGGCAGACTCTATAGCTCACTTGAAGGTAAAACTAATAGGATTTGCTGATAGATGGTTGTGTAAGTGAGAAAGTGATGCAGCAGAGTTAATTTCTAGGTCTTTTGAGCAGTTGATGTTCAGAAACTTGTAGGAAACACAGATTTGTCAGTGAAGATAAAGAATTTAATTGTGGACAGATGAGTGAGATGTGTGGTAGTTATTTAATTTAATAGATGTATTACGTTGGCAGTTGGATATTCTAATCGAGTTCAAGGAAGCAACTCAGGCTAGAGATGAAAATATGGGAATCAACATATCAGTGGTATTTAAAGCCATGAGACTGGGTAAAATTACCAAGCAAATTATTTGTATAAAGAGAAGAGGTCCAGAGACTCATTCTGGGAGCACTCCAAATGCTAAGAGGTCAGGATAATGATGAGGAACCAGCCAAGAAGACAAAAAGTGGCCAGTGAAGTAAGAAAGCAAGTAGTTGATATCCAGAAGGAGTGGTCGGTTGTGTCAGAGCCTGTATATTAGTCATGTAATGAGCTCTCAGATTGACTTAGCAATCAACATAGAGGTCATTGATAACTTCAAGTGCTCTTTTAGTGGAAGGGAGGTGAAATCTGGAGTGTCTTATAGAAAGAATGGGGCATCCCAACCACAAGAAAAAAGCTAAGCTGAACATAAATTTTTTGTAGATCCATCAGAGATTCGAGGTCACAGGGTAAACTGCTAAGAAAGCCAGATAAGGAAAATGCAGAAAATATGTATTAGCTCGCCTAAAGCAGAAGCTGCTAGAGCCAGTAATCAGGATTTAAATTAATTGCCAGGAGCTAATATGGACAAGCTTGAAGTGAAAAGCTCCAGGGAGCTAGGCACCCCCAATCTGCCCTCCACACAGTTTCATAGGTTTTACCTCCAGGAGCTCTATCAGTTTCTTACTGTGAAGATGGTAGAAAAATCCCCTAGTTTCCAGTGAAGGGGAGGGGAGAAAAATAGCTATTTTGAAATACACCGAGCTTTCTGTTATCTACCGCAGAAGCTTGCCCTCAGGAAGAACTGCTTTGCAGAACCTTCTCTTACTTAGTGGGGAGGACAGTGAATGACTTGAGCCCTCTCTAGCCTACCTCTCTCATATGAACAGGAAAAAGAAAAAAAGAAACTTCTAAAGGTCTTAGGTCAAAAATTCCAGCTTAAAAAAAAAATTAATCATAAGCTTATAGAATGTTCTTCTTCCCTAATACCACACCATCAACAAGGCTCCAGGATTATAATAGTGGATTATAGTTCCTCAGAGAGCTGTAAGACTCTTTATTTTAAGGGGTTTCTAGGGAAACCCAAAGACAATAGGGGAGAGAAAAACAAGGAAAGAAATGGAAGTCTCTGAGACCTACAGTAGACTAAGTTAAAAAACACAGGTAGAACACAGGAAGTTAAGATGGGCTCTAGTACAGTGGAGGGGCTGGTCACAGCAATTAACAGGAAGAGTATAAGACAGGGCTGGCAGATGCGGGGAATGTATGATGATGGGTGCTTATGGAAGTTCCCTCCTGGCTGCTACTATTGGCAAGGTCATCAGTTCAGACAAAGTTGAGGGGTGAGAGATAAGAGACTTGAGAGTTTATGAATTCGTCTTCAAGGAGACTGATGGACTAAGGGAATATAGTGTGATTGCCAGCGGTGTGTAAGGGCACACTTGAAGTCCAAATGACTGTTCTGTTTATTTACCCATTATTACGTAACTCAGTATTCTGTCATCATACGTATCTTACTGGGCACTTATGCATGCTTCAATACATCTCATCAAAGGATTTTGGTTCCCAGGAAAGAGGCATCAAATTTACAAAGTTGGATCTCCTCAGTAGGCTAATTGACTAATCAGTTATCATATAGAGTACCTGGTCCTGTTTATTATCAATGATCACTCCCTTGGGAGCAACTT
Organism: Solenodon paradoxus; assembly: GCA_004363575.1. Taxonomy (NCBI): domain Eukaryota; kingdom Metazoa; phylum Chordata; class Mammalia; order Eulipotyphla; family Solenodontidae; genus Solenodon; species Solenodon paradoxus. Next base: position 43,422 of record RJWH01004795.1, on the reverse strand, counting down.
TCAGGTTTAAAGTTCAACAAATAAGGGTGTCTTCTAGATTATCAAGGCACCGATAGGGATGGTATAGAGCAGTATTTAAAGCCTGCCTTTATAAAGCTTACATTTAGTGGGAAACAAAATACATGCCAGCTGGAAAATAAAGGTGAGGTGAAGGGGTAGGAACTCAGGATTGCTACTTTATACTGGAGGGTCTGGAGGGTCTGAAAATGAGTTATGAGCTCTCCTGAAAGAAGTAATGGATATGCCATAGATACATCTGGGGTGAATCACTATTCAGGCTCTTGTATCCATTTCTAATTTATAAACAGACATATTTAAAACGAGGTGACACCCATATATGTCACACTGCTACTCTTTAATAAACGTAGCAAAAATTTTAGCACATTCTATCCACTCTTCCTGCAATACAGCTCCATGTGTGCTTATTTCTGATCTTTCTTGAGTCTCAGACTTGGGATCTTACAGATCCAACTTGTTCCACGTAATACTTCCTTATTGATCAGATTGTCAGAAACCCCATTATACCGGCTGCTTTGTCCCCTCAAAACTGTATCAGACATATTTTAAAGCACTCTTGTTTTCTTGCAACAAGATATTCCAGGCCCACTGTGATCCCTACCCCCAAACCTTAGTAGTATGTGTCAGAGACCTGATCTCACCCAGGAATGTACATTCCAAGCACAGGTTTTACCAAGATGACATCGCCGTTGGGCCACCAGGGAAACAGGCCTAGGACTGGTCTTTTTAAGGCCCCAGCTTTATACAGACAACTCCAGTTTAGATGTCAACATCAAATACTCTCATTCTAATTTTCCCTCTAACTACCTAAAAAAACTCTTCTTTGTAGACAAACCAAATCTATTATTTCCATACAATGGAATACTTTTCAGCAATAAGAAGGAATGGACTGCTGCTACACAGTATATGGATAAACTTCAAAAACTTGATACCATTGACAAAAGATGTCATCTGTATGATTCCACTTACATGAAATGTCCAGAAAAGGTAAATCTATAGACAAAGTACATCAGTAGTCACCAGGGCTGGGATAGGAACAGTAAGATTTGGGGGATGATAGCAATGAATTGTGGTAAGGGATTGAAAACCCCATAAACTTAATAAAAATCATTAAATTTATAATTTAAAATAGGTGAATTTTCTCAGTATATAGATTCAATCTCAATAAAAGGCTAAAAAAAATGTCTCATTATATAGTAGTCTTGTCATGTATGGGGGATACATCATCCAAAGACAATGGACGCCTGCAGCCTCGGGTAGTACCGGTCTCTATATATATATCATGCTTCTACTTACACACAGATACCTATCAAAGTTTAATTTATAAACTATATAATTTATAAGCAACAATAATAAAATAAACACATAATAAAATAGAATTCATAATACTATAATATGAATGTGGTCTCTGTCTCTCAAAATCTTAATTTAATACATAGTATTTTTGAACCACAGTTGATTTCAAGTAACTGAAACCACAGAAAATAAAACCACAAATAAAGGGAGACTTCTATGCCTCAGTTCTTACATTGACCCTACGATATTTTATTACATTTTGACTTTACAAAAAACTAAACCTATTTCCTATACTTTGCAGTTTTCATATCCTGGCTGGTCACAAATAGCCTTATTCTGTTTAACAGTCAGATCCTTATTCAGATCCCAAATACAGCCAGAACATGAAAGTTTATTATTATTCATTTGTTGACTCTTACCACTACTTACACAGGAGCTTCATTTCTGTGAATTATTTTTGTTATGTTCCCCTGGTGACTGAAGAAAAGACCAGTAGTAGTCAGGATTATGACTTCCTGCAGAGCTGTTGGGAGGAGTGTATAAAGCTTTGCTTATGGCTATTCTCCAAATCCAGTCCTTCTACCTTTGGGAGTGGAAGTCTACAAATGACACATTTCGTTTGAAAATACTGCATTTAATAGAAAAAAATCTCACATTGTAAACAAGTCCACTGATTCATTAGCTTAAAACAGTGACAGCACAATCACATACAAAAGCTAAAGACAAAATGCTGGCACCAGCACTTACAAGCCTGAGCCAGGCTCTGTAAGGTCTTTCCCGTCAAAAAAGGCCGGAGCAGCTTCAGACAGGCACACAAACCGGCAAGAGGCAGCATCTGCTCCACGAGGGAGTGAGAGTAAATAGAACGCAGAGCAACTCATCTCATGAACGAGGGGGGAAGGGTAAATGAGCAAAAGGTTGTATTTTCTGATGTGCTGGGAGGACCAAATGATGACACATGAAGAGGGTTAGAAGGGCAGGGCATTTTAACTAGGGAAAGGATTTTTGGCAACTTTAAGAGAATCTGGTATGTTGTCTTGGTGCTCATCTCGGAAGCAGGAGAGCACATGGCCTGTGTTGTCACTAAGCACGTGCTGAGCTGCCCGCACTGGCTCCCATCACCCTGGCGGAACACAGCAATGAGGTATGGCAGTGTCTTTGCCCCAATGGGCCTCCTACTTACTAACAAGTATATGAAAGACAATCGTCACAGGGAGACCTCAGAACAAAAACAAAGGCTCCAGTGGGAAAAGGGTTTCTGCCTTCCTCCCAGTGATGGAGGGCTCCTAAGGGAGGAGTATGACGTGGCTGAGCCCTTTGACACTCTTGTTTATCAGCAAAAAGCTTCCTTTTCGCTCCACCCATCCAAATCCTCCCTAAGGAGTCCTCCCAGTTCACAGAAAGGCCAACTGAGAGAGCAGGAAAAAACCACTGGGGAAGGAAAATAAGGGGCAGTTTTCTTTCCATGGCACTTGTCATTGACCAGGGGGCCTGTCTCCTGGTACTTATTTTAGACATTGAGAGTTTGTTCCTTAATTTGGAACAGACTCTCAAACGGGCAGATGTGCTCACCAGGAGTTCTCAAAGACTCTCCAAAGAGGTTTTGTCCAATATACACAAGCCCCTAACTCTTAATTGAGAATCAGTGCACGTGACAGAAATTCCTGACAGGAGTGTGCTACTCATGTGGACAGTATCAGAAGCCTAACGAAAAGCTAAAAGCTCCTACTTTGCATTAGGCAGACATCACAATTACAAAGTACATTTCTCACAGACTTTTTTTCTGATTAAGTCATGAAAGTCAGTCTCTGTAGCTAAACTCTATGGCAAGGCTCCATGGTCACACTTAAGAACACTAATTTCACCCACTTATGTGGAGTAACTATAGTGGATTAAAGAAATACAATTCTATCTTCCTAAAGACGATTTCCAGAAACAACCTCCTGTCCTCATGAGGTACCTGACACTAGGATTAACACAGGTTAATCACTGTAGGGTTTCTTAGAAGACTGGCTTTTCTCTGTTTCTTTCTCTTTGATACTGTACAAGGGGTCCACCAACTTGTTATGAACAAGCATTAGACCTACAAAAAATTAAAAATAAAAAGTAACATAGGTAGAAGCATAATTATCAACAATAATTCAGAAGCTCAAATTTTGTCCTAGAACTGATTAACATCATCTTTTCTCTGTGGCCCCCAAATGAGTAGGAAAGAATAGAAAAATAATTGATTCCAATGAATGCTAGAATTAATGAAACTTCTTGTAAATTCAGTATCTAAGGGGTTTGGTATGAAGAAGTTAATATTGTTAAGCAAAAAAGAAATTCCTAATTTGCCTGCTTAGAAATGAAGATTTTTTTTTTTTACAAATTTGCTTAAAGCAATGTTTTAAAATGACAATTCAGTGCCTTGCCTAGAGAGGAAAGGTCTTTATGAAATCTAGAAATCTTGAGGTTCAATATCCCTGCAAGGGGATGACCTTGAACTACATCACTGCATTTCATTTTCTTTCCTCCTCAAAGAGAAAATAGGTCTCTAGAAACAGACCCTTGCAGTCACAAATAGAACAGCGATGACCGTGTATGTGGAGCTAGTAGGGTTTGATTTTTATTAAAATCAGATGTATCTGATTTCAGTGGCCTGAGCATGGAAACTAGATCCACCCCTCATTCCTAGCGCACCCTGAACTTGGCCACCTACTGCCTGGCCCACTCTTCCCTCACCTTTGAAATACTTGACGGTCTTTACTTTCAGCTCCAGGGTGGCATCCTCGTCACACACAAATACTGTGCGGGGATGCTGCTGGAAGGCAGACACAGTCCACATATGGTTCACGCCCTCCTCGATGGCTTTGTACAAAGCAAATGCCTTGTGAGCACCTGTGATAAGGATCATCACCTGGGAATCAGAAAACAAGGCCATGATGGGGTAGAAGGAGCGACAGAACTGTGAGTCCAGACAACCAAAGTCTCATCTAGCTGCCCCAAATGGTTGTAAGGACTGTGTTTTCAACATAGCATCGTAAGACGTTAGGATGGCACACTGCTCAGTGCTCCTGTGTTTCACTGCACACACAATCTGAGGTAGGAAGCATGTCTACCTCATGATCGGGAAATGCACTCTGGTGATTCTGTAACTTGCCCCAGGTCGTTTCTGATAGTCCATGCTCTCGACCACTGTGTGACAGTGCCTGGAAGTGCCTTGTGAACACTGTGCCAACAGTTTTGACAGGGGCCCCGTTCCAGGGGGTGCTTGACGGGGTGAATTTTCACAATCACACCAATTTACACCACCTGTTAGAAGGCTTTTGAAGCAATAGTGTGACTTACATATACAGAAGCTAACATCAAATTCAGAAAGGGCAATAGGTCTTCAGAAACAGACCCTTGCAGATTGAAGACTGCCCTTTAATCCGGTCACTTTCAGTCTGGAGTGTCAGGCCTACTAATGTGTCTTGGGGTCATGCCTATCAGTCATCAAAACATCAGAAACAGAAGTACTGGCAAGCGATTATAAACTCAGCACTAAAGGTTTCCTTTCATTGTAACTCACTTGTAATACGCTGTTGTGATGAGGATTTGTGGATTCTTTCTTAAAGGGTAAGAAAACAGAGGCATAGAGAGAACATGACTCTTACTTTCAGGAACCAAGAACTCATTTTAGAAAAGAGAATTAGGGCACCTGGTGGCCTACTGGAGAGGTCTACCAACCCTGGCTGGCACCGTCCACTTACATCCTGCTGACCCAGGCTCTTGACTTGGATGGGGCAACAAACAAGATGAGTGAGTTAAAAAAAACTTCCTCCTCTGCCTGCCTGACTGCTTACTTGCCTTTATTTCTGCCTACACCTCCTTTAAAAAGAAAAAAGAAAAGAGAATTAGTGCCCCTACTGTAACTCAGGTAGATAAAATGCAGGCTACAAAAACCATTGACTGGGAGAAAGAAAAAAAAGATAAAATAAAAAAATAAAAAAGTAAGATAAAAATAGGCAAAGAAAAGTAATTCATTTTTTAAAAAGTACCTATATTAAAGAAAATAAAGAGAATTTCCTCATTTCCAGCTCCAAGTCTTTTTCCAAATTAAGAAACCCTCCCATGACAGGGAGCACCCTAAGACTCAAAGTTTAGAAGATACAAGGCCAAAACCAGTAGAGTGACCTGAAGTATTGTTTTAAGGTGACCCAACAGAAATACTAGTGCCACTGCTCAAAAGTTCACTTTGACAGGGAAATCTTTTCACTGATTTACATGTTTATTTGCAGACTTGGGCAAAGAAACTTGAAGCTAAAATGTCTGTAGCTACTTCCAACTGAATATACATACCTCAGAAAGGAAGGGAAGGTGCTTCTAAAATTCTAAATTCTAAAATTCTAATGAGAGGCTCACCATGGTGGAGTGGTGGTTTGGTCGTTGCCTCTGAAGGAAGGTAGGCTACATGCCCCTGTGTTTCAGTCCTGGTTCCAGGGGGAGCAACCAGTGTGAACAACCAAATAAATTTAAAATGCTTCTTCCTCCTGTGTCTTCTTGCCAATAAAATTTCCTTAAAATTTTTTTCTAATAAGAGTAAGGAAATTAGAACCATAAAAATTCAAATGATATCCAACTTTCTAGAGAAAAACTCACAAAATTCATTTCAAGACATTTATTACTTTTTTAAAGGAAAGGTTTAGGCAAGAATGAAGGCAAGTAAACAAACAGGCAGGAAGAAGGAGGAAGAAGCACTTTATTTTTATCTAGTTGTTCATCTTGATTGTACCCCTGGTCTCAGGATGTGAACTTGCATCCTTGGGCTGTTAAGTGGACTGTGCTCAGCCAGAAGCAGTGGACATAACCGCTACTCTACCAGGGTGCACAAGACACATTTCAATTATACTTCCCCACTTCTATTGATCCCTGAGCACAGTGACCTTCACCAATGACAGGGAACCAGAGGGTCCGTCTCAGTACTTGGACAGGTGTAAATTCATACTCCAACATTAGTAGCACTGAGCTGCTCTCTGGCTGTGAAAAGCTTGTAATCAGAGGCCAGGGAATCTTTGGCTCCCCTGGGCAGTCAGTGCTGAGAGGATTCAATTCCCACTGGGAAAAATGGTTACTTCCAAAGAGGAAGTGAGAGAGTCAACTGGGAATTTAGCCTTATTTATATTATGTCTTCATTTTAACACAAATGTATTCAGGTAGTAACCCTGTTGTTAAAATTAATACAATAACAATTCTAACCCCCCGCAGAAGGCCTGCAGCCCCATGCACCCTTACCTCTCGAGCATCCATGACAGTGCCCACACCCACTGTCAGGGCCATGGTGGGCACCTTGGCGAGATCTCCATCGAAGAACCTAGCATTGGCCAGGATAGTGTCCATGGCCAGCGTCTTTACCCGGGTTCTGGACACTAGACTGGAGCCAGGCTCGTTGAAGGCGATGTGTCCATCAGGGCCAATGCCTGCCCAGGAGAGACAGCCAGAGCAGCCCTGTCAGCTATAGGGATCTGAGACTTTTTGAGAATGGACAATTGCTCCTTCCCACCTGGGGTCTGAAAAAATTCTTGAAGATCATCTGTCTTCTGTCATTCTCCCCAACATATGATCTCCCCAACCTCCCCACTTAATTTCTATCTGAAGGTCACACAGACATTAACTGCTACCACCCCAAAAAAGCTAAGTAAGCAATGCAAATAGTTTCTGCCTCCACAGATCATCTACTCTTGCCAGTAGAAAGGGGTCTTGCTGCTAGGAGGAGGTGCAGCAAATAAAATGCTCACAGGGCCTGGACAGGGGCTGCCAAGTTTATAACATCTCAATTCATGACACTCCTATCCTCCCCAACTTGAAGTAGAGAAGAGTTAAATCTAGAGCAGTAAAAGCAGTCCAACTTTATACCCCTTTGGGTGAGCCCAAAGGGGTGACAGATGGAAACATAAGAGGGCAGCCCAAGACAGGAACAAGAGTATAAAACTGAGAGGGGGTAATGTAGGGCTCCACTTTCTTTCCACAGTTCCTGGTCAGCTCATCTTGGGAAAGTCACAAAACATCTCTGGGGGGTGGGGCGGGGGGAGCTATCTACAACATGGGATCTTCCAGACCTAGCTAAGTCTGTGATTTTTAAATGTTTAGATGAATCTCATAACTGGTTTGTGAAACACTCAGACTGCAAAATAAAGAGAATCTCAGAGTTCAAATACAAATCTCTCAATTTATAGACAAGGCATCAAAGAATAGGAAGGAGAGACATCTAAGATCACATAGTTCCTAAGCACAGAGCCAGGACAGGGAGCTAGGGCTTCCATTCCATGCCTCCTCTGCCTCCTTGGGCCAATAAACTGTCACTATCACAGTAAATAAACTTTCTGAAGACAGGCATGTGTTCTGGACACCTGCCACAGTGTCAAGCTCACCTCCAACAAACAGCTCAATCCCGCCTGCGGCCTTGATCTTCTCTTCAAAGGCATCACACTCAGTCTGCAGGTCAGCTGCATTTCCATCCAAAATGTGGGTATTTTCTGGGTGGATGTCAATGTGCTTAAAGAAGTTGTTCCACATGAAGGAGTGGTAACTTTCCAGGTGGTCTCGAGGAAGGCCTGTAGGACCATGGCCAAACTCAGTTATGCCTGGGCTGAGCCATCCTCCCAATGATGCCATGATACCCCCAGACCCTCAGAAATACAATCAGAGGAATGCCCCCTATTAGGGAGCCTTGGTCACTAGTCCTCTGATCCCAGACAGTCAGGATAGGCTAAAGATGGTGTCCCGAAGTAACCATTCATAATTATGGACTGGGCAGGGGCAGCTACACACCAGGGGTCCGAAGAAGTTCCTCATTTGATCTCATTTTCATACAGGAAATCAAATTAAAAGTGACCATAGGCTGGAAGCTGGGTCACTCTGGGCTTCTGAAGGTGGTCTAGCCATGAGTGGGTAGGGCTGGGCTCATTTGGGAAAGGAAGCTAGAAAACCCCTCGCCTCTGCCTGCTGTCTCCCATTTACCTGTAGTTATATTTGGCTCAACCTAAACCCAACTTGAACACCAGATAGTTGAAGAGAATTATCTCAGGGTTTCCCCAAAAGGATTTTTTTTTTTTTCAGCCAAGAAGAAAAAAGAATTTTTTAAGTTGAATATTAAGAATGTTTAGTCTTAAAAGGAAGGAAATTCTGAAGAAGACACACAGATGGCTTACAGACATCTGAAAAATATGCACTACATCACTCATCATCAGGGAAATACAAATAAAAACTACAATAAGATACCATCTCACATCAGTGAGAATGGCCTATATCGAAAAGACTGGAAAGGTCTTGGAGGGGGTGTGGAGAAAAGCAAACCCTTCTACCCTGTTGGTGGGAATGTAACTCGGTGCAACCTCTTTGGAAAACAGTATGGATATTCCTCAGACAAATAAAGATGGATCTACCATTTGATCCAGCAATCCCATTCCTGGGGCATATACCCAGAGAACACAAAATTTTTAATCAGTAAAAACATCCGCACCCCTATGTTCACAGCAGCACAATTCACCATAGCTAAGACATGGAAACAACCTAAATGCCCATCAACAGATGACGGGATAGAGAAGCTGTGGTGCATATACTCATTGGAATTCTAGGTATGAGGTACAAGCGGTCTGATTTATAGAAACAAAGTGAAACAGTGGTTGCCAGGGGTTGGGGAGAAGGGAACAGGGAGTTGCAGGGTAGATAGAGTTTCCGTTTCAGTTTCGCAAGATGAAAAAAAAGTTCAGGAAATTCGTTATACATGATATGAATATGTTTTACTGTGTTGTACATGTGAAAATAGTTAAGATGGTAATCTTTTGTGTATTTTATCACAATTAAATTTAAAAAAAGAATGTTTAAAGAATGGAGCCCTTACAAAATGACAGTGGGGCAGGGGTGTATGTGACAGAAGACTGAAGTGTGTAGTTTTTCATTAATGGAAAGGACACCAACCTCAGCTCCTTTCCTGTGTGCCTGGTGGAAAGGGAAGCTGAAAGATGAACATGGAGAGAGAGCTCAGACACAAACCCTGGGAAACATACCCCAGCCATGATCCCATATGCAATCATGTTCCAGAAAAAAATGGTGGGGGTGGAGTCAGAGGAGAGGGTGATACTCTAGTTTAAGTGCTTGCTCTGTACAAGAGTCCACATTTGTTACATCATTTAACACAACCTATGAGGTAAGCTTTACTAGCCCCATTTTACAGCTGAGTAAACCAAGGCTTGAAAGAGATAGGTTTAAGCCTGTCACCAAATGCCTCCAAATGACTGAGCCGCCACCCATTCCTCTCCAGGAGTAAGAAGCCTAAAAGAAAAACACTCACCCACATACTCGTCCATGTTGAAAGTCTTCACATATTTGAAGGACAAGTCTCCATTCTTATAGTACTCAATCAGCTTCTTGTAGCAGCCAAGTGGGGTGCTCCCTGCAAGAAAGGCCAAAGCCATGAATACCCTTCAGTCCCCAACTCCTGGAAGCTTGAAGGCATCCAGGAATTTCAGGGCTGCTCTATAAGGAGAACCTGTCCAAGCGGAAACAAGAGCTGACATCAGAACTGATGTCCTATCTCAACACTCTAATCTGCACTGCCATCCATTAATTGCTTGTTTAATGCTATTTCCCCACTAGACTGTATGCTCCAGGAGGACAGGGCTGTATCTCTCTGGTTCACTGCTAAATCTTCAACACCCAGCATACTGATTATTGAAATGACTGATTAGTACCTGAGTGAACATCGGGCTTAATCTGACATGATATTCTCTGAGCAACTACTATGAGAAAGCCACAAAGCCAGCTGATGGGGATGCAGAGGAGTCAGATTTGTAGCAATGACCTTGGAAGAGCTCACAGTCTAGGACTGGGGCACAAAGCCGTGTTATCAGTTGCGATGGGTAAGTACAGGCTAGCCTGAGGTTCAGGGAAGACTTCCCCAAAGAGAAGCAAATTCCTAAGTTGGGTCTCATTAAAAAGTTAATCATAAAACACATAAAAAAGGCAGGAGGAGGTGTGTCCTGGTGGAGCAGTGGTTAGGTCCCTCACCTTTGGTTGAGCACGGTCCATATACATCCCAAGAACCAGGTTCATGTCCCAGACCAAGAGAAGCAACAAAATAAAAATAAAATAAAATGCTGCTGCTTCCTCTTTTCCTGCCTGCCTGCCTGCCTGCTCGCCTTCATTTCTGCTTGTACTTTTCCTTAAGAAAAAAGAAGGGTAGAAGGATTGCTCTAGATAAATGACTAAATACATGAAACCTGATTGGACACTAGATTAATTTTTTTAACTGTAAAAGATAAATGTGGACAAGTAGGAAAAATTTAATATAATCTAGATTAGATGATATTGTGGAATGATTTTTAATTTTCTTAGATACGATATTATGATTATATAAGAGAATGTCTTTTCTGAGGAGATGTTTACTGAAGGATTTAGAAATAAAATGCCAGGATGTCTGGAACTTTTTTTAAAGGAAAGGTGCAGTAGGCAATAATGAAGGTGAACAGGGAGGCAGGAAGAGAGAAGAGGAGGAAGCACTCCATTTTTTATTTTCATTTAGTTGTTCACACTGGTTGTTTTCCCCCCACACCCCAGACCCAGGACTCAAACCCCAGAGGATATGAACTGTGCTCCTTCAAAGGCAATTGACCTCACTGCTGCTTCACCAGAACGTGCCTGAAACTTACTTTCACGTAGCGTATAAAACATTTCTGTGTATGTTTGTGTGTATAAGATAGAGCAGGAGCTGGAAGAGATGGAGGCAAATGGAACAAATGTTAACAGCTGGTGAATCTACTGTATCAGTCTTTTGGTCTTTCTGAGTATTTGTAGCTCTTCTTTAAAGGAAAAAATGTGGGGAAAGCCCCACCCAAATCAATTCACTCCTTTCAAAAACAACTAATGACTTCTCATTTCAATCTGAGTAATAATAACCACTCCTAACAAAGGTGGTAGCACCTGGCCTGGCTCCCTCCTCCTCTTACTCAGTGCTGCTCAAGGCAGTTCCACCTAAGGACCTTTGCACACACAGTTCTCTTTGCCAACAATGCTCTTCCTTCAGGTTCTGCAGGCTAACTTGTACCTGGTCAAGCCTTTATGCAAGTGTCATTCCCTGCCACCACATCCAACACTGCAATGTGACACCTCTGCACAGATCCTCCCCCATTCCTTGCTTCATCTTCTCTCATCACCATATTCTCTATTTTGCTAATTAACTTGCTTATTATCTCTCTCCCAATACAACTTAAGCTTCAGGAATGTAGAAATTTATGTTCTTTTTGTTTATTGCTGTATCTCCAATACCAGAGCAGCTTGGCATACAGCAGGCGTTCAATAACTATCTGCTGAAGGAATGATACTGGCTGCTTCCAGCATCCCACCCAAAATAACTGAAGTTGTATGCAGCTTCCCCGTCCTTCCCCTGAGCTACATCTTGTCCATTTTCCAAACTTCTAGCCTTCTCATCAGTTCTGTGTGCTCCCTTGTAATTAGTCAATACATTTCTTTTTAAGTTAGCCAAAGTTCGTTTTTGCGGTTTCCACCCAGTACCCTGACTGGTACACCATCTCACAAAAGGAATGTTCCAAGGAATCCATATGGAAATGTAGTGCTGGTTCAAGTGTGACTGAAGAGGCCAGGTCTTAGAGGGTCTGATTTCCAAGGCCCTGAAGAGCTATGATGGGGAACTAGGGAGTTTCAGTAGAAGCCCAGATTCTGCCCCATGTAGGGGCCAGGTTACTCCAGTTAGAAAACAGGATGTTAGTGCAGCTCTGAGACATTGGTGGTTTCACAGAATATGCAGAAACCCCACCTACAGATCTTTAGGTAGGCAAACTCCAACCCAGAGCCAAACCTAGTCTGCTCGCTGTTTTTGTACAGCTCGTGGGTTAAGAATGATTTTTACATTTTCGAAGTTGTTACAAATCAGATTATCTAACATGTGAGAATAATATAAATTCAAAGCACAGTATGCATAAACAAAGGTTACTGATGCACAGCCACACTTATGTATTGTCAATGGCTGCTTTCAAGTTACAAGGGTGAAATAGTTGCAGTAGAGGCTGTATGGTCAGTGAAGTGTAAACATTTACCACATGGCTACTTACAGAGTGTGAGGACCCCTGCTACAGTACATGGGTCACTGAGGCAAATCTCTCCCACTTCTAAAAGAAATAATCAGGACATTTGCCTTGAGGAGTTGGAATCAAATTATCTTTCTATAAAGGCACATTCTGATTTTTCCCCAGAGAAAGGGTGTTATTGTTTACATTGGTCCTCTGTTTAAGCCATTCAGAAAACACTTTGAGTGACTATCTTCTCAATTATCCCAAGGATGGTGCTGATGTAGCATTCTGGAAGCACAGGAGATAAATGAATTCCTTACATAAAATGTATGCCTTAGGCATTAGGATTTAATTCTGATAAGGAATCCTGGCTGACAGAGCTGACTTAGGTTGTATCCTAAAAACCAAGTTCTTCCTGCCTAATCAAGATGCCTCTGCTCCAGGATTCTTCAGGAGTAGGCATCAACTTGACCAACCCAGAAAAGAATCTGGGTCTTCAGTTTTCTAAAACACCAATACCTCAGTGCTCCTGAAAGTCCCTTGGTTGAGTGAGCCCACCTACCTGGCTCCTAGTCCCACTCCTCCCACATCCCCACAACGCACCAGTGGGGAGCCCAAGAGTGAAGTACTTGTCTGGTCCAGGGTTAAACTGGATGATACGGTTTCTGATGTATTTGGCCGCCCACTCACTGGCCTGAGAATAGTGGTCCAGTATGATGAGCTTCATCTCGTCCTGAAAGGGCAGATGACAAAGGGAATCAATGATAAGGAGTGAGAATAAAGGGCTGGAGGTGGTTGAGGGGAGCGGGAGGGGGAGAAGCCCCTCTCCCAGGCAACATTCTCTAGGTCATCTGAGTCAGCAAGACAGGCTGTTTCAGTTCCCAGTTCTCCACCCACCAGGAGGCGCTGCTGTGGGACAGACCTGAGTGTAATCTCGATTCCTCCTCTTACCAACTGCAGGACATCAGTCAAAGGACTCAAGTTCTCTGGGCCTGTTTCCTCTCATGAGAAAAAAGGGATGATAATAACTAAGAAATTTCACGATGTTGAATATTAAACGACGATGCAGGTAAACCACAAGGTATTCAATATGTTGGTTACCGTCTTGTAAATTCGACCCAGTCCTGCTTCCACACCCTTCTGTCCCCACCCCACCGTCAAGCAGGATTTCTCTCCTTACTGACTTCCTCAATAGAGGGGTCATGAGCCCACTAGAGCCGTGAGAGCAGGGGGAGGGCACAGGCTTTGCCTGGGGAGGTGCGTTCTCGTGCTGGAGAGGGGTGCTCCCACCGGCCGCCCTTGCTCTGTGGGTCCTCCTGTCCCCTAACACACGGAGTAAAGGTCGTAGCTCCGGAAGGGGACATTTGCTGTCCCCAACACTGCGCTCAGAGTGGGGAAGCCCGAGGCTCAGGTGGCAGAGTCCGAGTACGGGAGCGTTTCCTCACCCGGATGGCGAGCCCATGGCCCTTCCCTCGTCGCGGCCCTCGGCCCACCCGGGGAAGCGGTCCGCGCGGCTTGCTGGTTCCCGGCCCCCCGGGCCCCCGCCCTCGACATCAGTGCCCGCCAGCCCGACTCCCCACTTACGCGGACACCTGGCACAGCTGCTGCGGCGACGGCGCTGACTGCCCCGCCCCGTCCCGTCCCGCGCGGGTCACGTGCGGCGGGTCACGTGCGGCAGGTCACGCGGCGCCGCGCTCGGCCGGCGGGGCTGACTCGGCCGGGCTGGCTGCCTCCCGCGCAGCTTGTGCTGGACTCTGTCCGGCCCCGGAGCCTCGGGTACTCCCGCCTCCGCTATACCGCGTGCTGGCCCTGAAAACGCGGGTGGGCTACCGGGCTTGGGAAGTGGTTTTGTGGAGGAAGGCATCTCGGGGCTCCCGGTCCCTCCTGGGAACGCAACCTCCGTCCCGGCTGCTGAGCCTGCATCTTCAGTGTTGGCTTTTGGGGGTGGGAGGAGCGGAGCGGCTTCCCTGGCGTCTCCCAGGCCTAGGCGTGGCTCGGCCTTCAGTTTTCTATTTTTTAGATGCATTTAATTTACCTACAACTTTGTTTGAAATATAATTGAATTTTTTCTGCCTTTTTTTTTAACCAACCATTGCAGCAGTATGTAATAGAGATAAAAGCTGGGACCCTGGTCTCACTAAGTCTCCTCCCCAACATAAGCTTTGCCAACTGTTTAGACAACATTCTGAATTGTTTTCCCTTGAATGTCTGACTTTATTGTTTCACGTAAATGAGAACACACCGAAACGACGTCCCCAGTCAGCTAGGAGGCCACATTTCTACCGCTAGTGCGGACTGCCCGGCGGCTGCAGCTCCAGGACAACTCCACAGGCCGGTTCAATCTGGTGAGACCCTGATGGGATCAGGTGCTGGTGCTAATTAGTACCTTTTTAGTTTGAAAGACCTGGTCTTTGGCCTCCTCCGTAATGGTGCAGTTTAATTTATTTATTTTATTTTTTTGTCGTTTTAAATTCAGTTAGAAATCTTAACATGAGAATTGCTGATGTTTCACAATGCAACCCTGATTCCAGTCTCCAAACACATCAAATAACACGGGCCTGGTCCACAGCGGCTGCTTTCAGGTCTTCCCAGGAAGTGGCTTCATGTGACTTGGGGCCTGTTTTCCCCAAGTTACTCTCTCTGTAGAGAACCTGTTCAGGGTCTCAGTTAAACCTGTGGACTAATCAGAAAGACCTGGGCTGGAAGACTAGTCTAGCCAATCTCCTTTCTTGAGTGAATGACACAGGGAAATGACTCATTTCCAGCTTTCTTTTTCTTATCTGGCACGTAGAAATTCAGTACTCCTCTGTCATGTGGCTGCTGTGATTAGGAAATGAAATAATAGCATAACGGCGTTCATGGCCAGCCATGATATATATATATAACCTCCTTATAGTCAGCTGTCTAATCAGTTCTCTACCCTAACTTTTGGCCCCCCTGGAGCTCCTCCCAGTCTGCCTGGGTTTAAGCTGATGCCCACATACATCTTCTCATTCTCTTGTTTTGGAACTGATATTTGCTAAGTAAAAAATGGGTGATTTCATCCTTGCAGTAGAACTCTGTGTGGCCACTGTGTGGATGGATGTGTTTGCACTCTATAATATGCTCTTGCTTTGGGCACCACCTGTCCACGTGCCCCCAAGATCCTGCTCAGTCCATTAGGTTCATGTGAGTTCGGCGGAGCTGGCCCTATCCTTTGGCCTAGGAATTAACCAACCCAACCACAGACTTCTGTGTCTCTGGTTATGGCTGGTTCAGGGCTGAACAGACGTGGGAGATACTCAGCAGCCATTCCCACACTCCCTTTTCCTTTGCTTTCCACTGGAAAAGCTGGAAAAGTAAACTACTCTCCCTTCCTCTCTCAGCTAGAAGCTGACCCACTAGCCTAGTTTTCTCCAGTGAAGTGAAAGGATGGCTTCTGGTAAGATTTTACTTTCTGAGAAAAATGACTGACTTGAGAAACAAAGGTTTTCTGTTCCTTTTCCTCCCTGCCTTGAAGGCAGATGTGATGTTTGGAGCTAGGGAAGCCTTGTTATAACCTTGAGGCATCCTGCATATAGCATTAGGGTAGAATGGAGAATAGAAGGAACTTTTGATTCTGATGTTTGACCAGTGGTGAGCCTCATATTTCTGGACTACTTCTAAATAAATAGTAAATATACTTCTGATTTAAATTTTAAGTTACCGTTAATAGCATTTTCTGTGACGAAATTGAAAACATGTTACAGCGGATAACTCTGGTCTTCCTCAGAGTTTATGCTGATATTTTGGGCAGATAATTTTTTTTCTTTCTTTTTATGTTTTCAGTAAAGGTGCAGGCAGGAATGAAGGTGAGTAGGTAGGCAGGTAGGAAGAGAAAGCATGACAAAGCATCTTTATTTTATTTGTATTTAGTTGTTCACATTGGTTGTGGTTTGCCTTCCTTTAGAGGCGATTGACCTAACTGTTACTCCACCAGGATGTGCCGGGAGAAACATTTTTCTATGAAGATTTCTACTGTAAAATCTAGGAAAGCTTAGTTGTCAGTGAAAAGAGTAGAATCAATAGAAAAGAGCTATAGCGTCCTGATGATGTCATTTAGCTGTCTATAGCTAGCCTTTTCTGAAGTCAAAAACCTGTTGGCTTTAACAGTTGAGTGAATGAATGGATACGTACATATTGGTTTTTTTCTCCTGAAACAAGTTACAGGAAATTTTGGATGGATATTTAGTTATCTATTGCTGTTTAACAGATTATCCCAAAACTTAATGGTCAAAAGCAATAATTGTAATAAAGGTTAAAAAATAAAGAAAGCCATGGCAGAAACTTCAGTTTAAGTGAAAGAAGTACATCTAAAAAGGGTGTATATCATATTATTCCAACTGTATGACATTCTGGAAAAGGCAAAATTAGGGAGACAATGTTTTCTAGAAATTAGGGTACAGAGATGTTTAGGCCTGTGAAACTATTCTGTATGGCACTATAAGGTGGATATATGACATTAGACATTTGTCTAGACTCATGAAATATACAAGCATGAACTCCCTATAAATTACAGACTTGGTATTGTGATGTATCAGTGTAGGGTCATCAATTATAATAAATACCAGTTTGATGAGCGATGGTGTGAATAGGAGAGGCTCTGCATGTGTGGAGACTGTAGGTATGTGGGACATATCTGACTTCCTCTCCATTCTGCTGTGAACATTGAGCTCAAGTCTGACAAAACACCACCACTCATTATCTCTCATAATTTCTATGTGTTCGCAATTCAGACTTTGTACAATGGAGATGATGTCTGGAGAATTAAATGGAAGACTTGAAGTATGGGGCTGAAATAATATGAAGGCAAGCAGCACATATGTCTAGTAACTGATGCTGGCTGTCAGCTAAAACACTCACAGATGGCCTCTGATTGTAACCTGGGCTTCCTCCCAACATGGTGACTGGTTTTCAGGGTCAACTGTATCAGGAGGCTAAGATGGATTGAGGTGGTATCCTTTTTTTATGACTTAGCCTCAGAAGTCACACAGTATCACTTCTGTTGAACTGTCTTGAGATACCACTAGCCCCCACATACATTTAAAAAGAAAACAACCAGAGACCCTCTGTCTGTGTGAGGATTGTTAGTAACATTATAAGAAAGACTGTGGAAAAATATTAACTAATTATAAATATTAACTATTAAGAATAAGTAATAAATATGACCATTTTTAGATATATTCTAAATTGCAATTAATATTTTATCATCTGTGCCAGTCGCTGTGTGAAAGGTCATAATACTCTGTGAAGTAGTTACTGAACTTATCTCCCATTTACAGACATTTTTACCTTAATTTCCTTTGTGGGGTGGGGTTATGGGGTAATGTTCACTTTCTACTTAATTTTTTTGTCCCCTCCCCACCCACCATGCGTTTTCACATGGTCTGCCCCACAGCTGTCTCAGCCACCTGAGCCACAAGAGCACACCACTGCTTAGTATTTATATGAAATGAATAAAATTTGTCTTGAAGGAAAAACTTTCATAATTTTAATCAGTCAAATGCTTCCATCTGGACCAAGTAAAATGCTAAATGATCTTCATGGTCCTCTTTCCATTCATTTATAAAATATTCATTGACTTTGTATTATGTGCAGGGCACATAATTTTTTAGGTTCTGGCAATGCAACAGTGAACCAAACAAAGTCCATGCACCTCCAAACTTTGATGATTAAATGTCGATTAATTTTAGTAACTCTGTAGTAGCCGCCTTCCAAGATGGTTCCTAATGATTCAGTCTCTTGTCTAGGCCCCTCCTGCAGTGGGTGGGATGATCTGTGTCACCAGTAGGGTATTGCAGAAATGATGAGTGTGTCTTTTAAATTAGGTCATAAAAGACATTGCAGCTTCCTTTTGCTCACTCTCTCTGGGATCGCTTGCTCTTAGGGAGCAAGCTGTTATGTGTGAGGACACTTGAGCAGCCTTATGGAAAAGTTCATGTCACAGTGAAATGAGATTTCCTTCCAGTAGCCGTGTGAGTTAGCCATCTTGGGAGTAGATCTTGCAGCCCTCGTCAAGCCTTCAGATGACTGCAGACCTGGTCGGTATGATGAGTAAAATCTCCCGAGAGACACTTAGGCAATCACTAGCAAAGTTGCTCCTAAATTTCTGCCTCATATAAACTGTGAGATGATAAACATTTGTTGTCTTGTGCTGCTAAATTGTAGAGTAATGAAGTTATTGTAGAGTAGGTAGCAATAATACTCTAAGAAACTTGCGACAAGTGGGTGGGTGGTCAGCAGGAATTTCAACCCGTCTCTACCCTTGTACCTGGGGATCCATCGTACAACCCACCAGAGACTTTCCACTCCTCATACCAGCACTCCCACATGGTGCTGCCCTCTGCCACATGCGTGGACTCTCCCAAGGCTTTTGTAGAGCCTTTTTCTGTCTTCTTTATTCTGCTTATCAGAGGCCAGTCTTACCTCCATTAATGATGACGTATCTCACTGATGTGCATTTCCCATACTACTTAGCTCAGTACCTTACACATGAAAGTCAAAGCCCCACATGTTTGATGCACTGATTCTGGAGTCCAGTGGGTTTAGATTCTAAATCAACCCCTTATTAGCTGGGACACTTTTCTTAACTTCTCTGTGCCTCTGTTTCCTCAACTGTAAAGTAGGGATTAATAATAGTGGCTACTTCGTAGTGTTGTTATGGTGAGTAGGTAAGTTGACACATGGAAAGCATTTGGAACTGTGCCTGATACATGACAACTGCCCAATAAATATCACTTACCAGTTGGAGCCATATGAAACGGCTATTTTCTGGGTCAAACTTAAATATTGGCAATTTCACAGAGTTTAACCTATTATTATTTCACCAGAGTTATATTCAAAGAAATAGTCCAACAACCAAAAGACAGTTAAACTGTTATTAATGTCTCTATAGAAGAATGTCAAAGAGAATCCAAATCAGAATTGAGTTTCCCTTGAAATTTTCCATGCTTTGGTGTGTCCTGGTGGAGTAGAGTTTAGGTCAATTGTCTCCAAAGGAGCTCAGGCCACATACCCCTGGGTTTGAGTCTTGGGTCTGAGGGGAAACAACCAGTGTGAACAACTAAATAAAAATGAAAATAAAGTGCTTCTTCCTCTGCTCTCTCCTATCTGCCTGCCTACTTGCCTTCATTCCTGCTTGCACCTTTCCTTAAAAAAAAAAAAAAAATTCAAGCCCCACTCCTTTTACTAGAAAGCTTTTTCCACCACCCAGTCTAAAGTTTGTCTAACAAAAAAAAAAATCTTTGTCCCAATACCCCACCCTTACCTGGCCAAAGTGAGTTTCTGCCTTGTTTTTCTTCCGTTTACTTTCATTCTCCCCTGCTGTAATAAATTTTTCTTAGTCCTTTCCAGTGCAAAGCCTTAGTTTGGCCTCTCACTTGCCCCCCTCTCTCCTCTTTCTCTTTTCAAAAACCGAGACATGGCACTGCCAGATGCTGGCTTCTTCAACAGTAGACAGAAGAGAGGAGACAAACTGAGAAGGAACACTTCCTTTAAAAAGAGTGTGTGTTGAAAAATACACGCAGTTTACCATCTTAGCCCTAGATCAGTGTACAGTAGTGTTACGTATGCTCTCATAGTTACACAACCAATCTCTAGAGCTTTTTCATCTTGCAGAATTGAAACTCTCCATTTAACAACTCCATTGCCGTCTCTCCCCAACCTCTGCTAATCTCCCTTCTACTTTCTCTCTCTTATAATTTGACTTTTCTAAATAACTCATATACGTGGCATCACACAGTATTTGTATTCTTAACTAACTTATTTAACATGAAATCCTTAAGTTTCATCCATGTTGGTGGCATGTGTATTCTGTTGTATATGGTATTGCATATTTATGCCATACTTTGCTTACTCATTCGTTTGTCTGTTGGCACTTCGGTTGCTTCCATGTCCTGGCTATTATGCAATTCCTTTTAAATAGGATATGAGAACAAACTTAGTAATTTTAGGCTCCTTCACATGGGAAATATTAATAAGCTGTATTATTTGTATGCTTCAAATTTTGAATGGGAAAGCAGGTCAGAACCCCAAGAGAGGACATGTGGGGCATATCCAGGACTCCAGAGCTAGTGTGTGTCCCCGAGTCCCAGCTCTACCCCTTACTGAGTGGGCAACTTCTGGCAAGTCACTTGATTTCTTTATGCCTTACTTATTTCATACATAATTTAGGAAAGACATCTGTCTTACAGTATGTACGATTACTATCAAGAGTAGTAAGTTCAAGGAGGAATGAATGATTCTGTACATGTCAGGCACTTAGAATAGTACCTGGGGCAGAGTTAGCCCTACCAAGGGATTGTAATTATTATTACTAGAGTTGTTTGAGATCTGCCTGGAAAGAGAATTAGGATTCCATCTTTGAAGAAGAGGAGGGAGGCATAACTGATAAAAATATGGAGGCACAAAGACTTGTTGTGTTTTTAGATTTAAGAAATAAAAACAGGACACACAAACTTGAATTATTTTTAATTGTATACATTTATTGAGATAAAAGTATTGCATGAGACATTATTTGAAAAACCATTGTTTTTCTGAATTAATTGTAAGTGCTTAAATTACATAGCTTCTCCTTTTATTTACATTTCCCTGGTGATTTGGCTTTCTTTAATAGTGCCTCAATTTGCTTATAAAATTGCTCAAAGTTACAGTCTATATGTTCCATGTACATTTTAACATGATTTCTGCTGTGGTCACACCCAACTTGTGTTGTTCTTGGCCATTGAACACTCATTAATGAGAAACTGCTCGTCATTCATTAATACTCTGAGCCAGCAGACAGAGCAGGTACTGGTACACTGTTAACTCTGAGACCTGCTCCTCATAGTTAATTTGTTGAAGCACATACTACTCTCTTTCTCGGCATAACTTGCTTTTCATTCTTTGGGATTACATTTCTTCTCTTAATCAACAACTTTAAAATATGTCCACTAACAAGGAGCATTGTCATCAATATTTATTCCTTTCTTCAGTGCACCACATGATGATTCCATTTATTCCTGTGCTGGGAGAATATTTAGTGACATGCATGTAAAAGGGTTGGTGGATTGGTTTTTTTCAGTGGATTAAATCCATTTCACAAGCTAGTCACAGCAAGTACTGTGATAATTAGCCAGATTGAGTAGAAATTTGAAATGTATTTTTCTGTCCACATATAATGTCCCCTCCCTCCCCGTTTTTTTAGAGGAAGGAAGCAGGCAGGAATGAAGGCAGAGAGAGGAGGTAGAAGCATTTATTTAATTAGTTGTTCATCTTCATTGTTCCCTCCGACCCTGGGTCAATATCTCAGGTCCTTGCACTTTACATAGAGTATGCTGCGCCAGCCACAGACTTAACACCTGAGCCACCAGGGCATGCCCATAATGTCCCTTTTAAGAACAGCTTTGAAGATTTGATAAAAGAGCTAAAATTTGCGTCAATTCTTTCATATATTCATCAAGTTCCTTTAAGTAACAGAGTACTTCCATGACACTATTTGTTCCTTTCAATTTGCTTAATCCTATTGTTAAATTGATAACTGAAAACTGAACAAGACTTCATTAATACATTATTTTAATAGTCAACATGTTTTTGCAGCTTTTCATCAGAATTGAGGTATGGTTTCATTAAACAAATGAAGGGTCCTCAATTCCTTTCCTTTTTTTCTTTTTTTTAAGGAAAGATGTAGGCAGGAAGAGAGAGGAGGAAGAAGCACTATATTTTATTTTCATTTAGTTGTTCACAATGGTCGTTCCCCCCTGAACCTCGGACTCGAACCCAGGGATATGCCTGCACTCATTTGGAGGCAGTTGTCCTACAGCTAGTCCACTGGGGCCCAGGGTCATTAATTCTGTGTGTTAGAGAGCCGACTGACTTTGAAAGGAAGAGAAATGAAGACTGGACTGCCAGCAAAACCACAAAGTCCTTAAGTTGCTTAATTAAGGTAAAGCTCAGTAAATATGCTGAAGCAGGACAACTTCATGAAAGTTATTTCAGTTGTAATAGAAAAGACATATTATTGAGCAGAATTATGCAAAATATGGGCAGGCTAACTAGCTTTTGCAGAGAATTATGCATGCTTTGTTTCAATTTTGAATAAACATTGTTTGTACCTTTAGCAAACATCCACCAAAAGTAGTGTTTTTAATACCTCTAACGAAAGTAGTAAAAAAAAAAATCTCATTAACTTATTATATGTATAGTATATATTTAATGATAATTTGATGATACTTATATTTAGTCATAATATGTGTAGACATATACATACATCTATGAACCATCACACCAATCAAGGTAACAGGCATTCTGTCACCTCCAAAGTTTCCAAGTTACCTGTGTCCCTTTGTTTCTAGGGGCGGGGGTTTGAGATGAGGATGTATTATTACCTCTTAATAAGAGAATATCTGCAAAAGTGTGCTGCTGTTTCTGAAGTCTCTTTTGGAAGGGATTCTACTTGCAATAGCCTTATAAGCAAACCTGTTTCACAGGGGAAATAATGCACAAAGAAAAAGTCGTATCTGTATTATGATCTTGTGTGTCATGGCTATGCCATGAAGTCTTTAGATCTTTGATAATCTCTGTAGTAACAAATAGAGTTATTTTATTTTTATTATGGCAGTAGATTTTTTTGGAACCAGAAAACCCTTCCTGTAGTAGTATATGCAAATGGTTATTTGAACAGAAAGGCCGATGATGATATATAGTGTGGAAGGCCATTAACGTGTACGATCCTTTTGTCTTCTTCATCTCAGTTTCTCTTAACAGAAGACTAGTTTATTGCTGTCCTTAGTCCCAGTTAAGGAAAGCAGGCATCTCTTCTGCTTAGCTGTCACCATACGCCAGTCTGATTTTCTACCATTTCTTGAAATGGACAACTGCGTGCTGCAGAAAGCTTCAAGAGGGATGGTTCCTTGTTTAACAAGTATCTCTGCTCAGGAGTTCGGCACAAAATGTATGCTTGCATTTTGGTGCTTGGGGCTTCACAGAAATGAAAAATAGATCATCGAAAACCCTGTTACGAGTCAGAGATTGAGTGTGATCATCTCACCACTGTACCAGTGTGTCTGCCCCTCACATGTCCATCCTGCAGCCAGCGCAGCATGCAGCAGGGCAGCATGTAGAGTTTGCATGAACAGGCCACTATGGGGAGTGTAGGAGGGGAAGGAGGAGGGAGGTCCACCTCAGCCAAAGGAGATCTGCTTCTCATTTCCTTCTCGAAGGGTATTCGCTGTAGCCTTGCTTGTTAAAGAGAAATATTAAAAGCAACCTGAATTTCCATTCATTGGGAACTGGCTGGGTAAAGCTGTGTGTGCCTTTAAAATGGAATCCAGTGCCACCATTAAAAAGAAGACAGGAGTTTCACGAACTAATATGAAGACTACCACTATAGATGGATTTGAAAAAGAAGTAAGATGCAAGACTCCACGTGTGGTATCATTTGTGCTAAAGCATGTGCGGGGATTAAGGAGTTAGGCATACAGCGGTGTTGTTGTGTGTGCAGACTATCCCTGGATGAGTACTCAAGAAGCATGGCGTGGCAGCCTCCTTGGAGGAGAGGAGCCAAAAGCAGGAGGCTGCAGAGTAAGGGGCAGAGTCTTCCCTTCCGTGGCGTAACTATTTGATTTCTCTGTCCTCCTTTGTGAATGCTAAACAATTTTAATTATTTAAAAAGCAGTTGTCTTGAAGAATCAGCTGTGTGACCTGGACATGAACAAGAGGCAGAGGTTTGAGGGCGGGGACAGGATGTTCTCTGAGCCAGCGTGGACCTCCGAGGCCAGCTGACCAGCTGTGTGGGTTGTGTCCCACATATTCAAGTGTCTTCCACATCACAGAGCACAGGAAATTGCCTGGGGCTGGGAGGGGAGCAGTGTTGTCCCGCAGAGCCAATGACTGAGAACCAGCTCAGACTAAATGCACCGGCTACAGACGAACAGAAACGTAATTCTGGGTAGAGTTCACCTCATGGGGGCTCTTTGCTGATGCTGGAGATAAGAAGCACAAAGGGTTCTCTGGAGCATTCTTGGAACTTCATCGCTGGCGGTCTCATCTGGAACTCAATCTTCTTTGAGGATAGTATCT
Source organism: Solenodon paradoxus (assembly GCA_004363575.1). NCBI lineage: Eukaryota > Metazoa > Chordata > Mammalia > Eulipotyphla > Solenodontidae > Solenodon > Solenodon paradoxus. The sequence goes on along the minus strand of RJWH01004795.1, from coordinate 18,985 downwards.
TTCCTGGCAAAAGCAGATCTCTGTAGCACAAAATGGATTACAGCAAAATCGACAAAAATGTGTGAAAATGGAGGAGTTGGAACAGAGAAGCCTACTACAGCAGATAATCATCATCATCCTAGCATCTATTAGCACTGAGTACTGCTTGTGTCCTTGGAGCTGTGCCAAGGGTTTTGCTTCATTATCATCTCACTTTGTCCTTAGAACAACCATATGATGTTACTGCAGTTTTACCCAGGAGAAAACTAGCACACAGAAGCTTTGAAATTCACCCAAGGTCAATAAGTGGCTGAGCTGGGCCTTGAACCCACGTCATCTGTGCTCCCAGACATTGGATAATACTACCTCCAAAAAAGGGCTTCTCCAGCACAGACTGAAAAACAGTGAAAAGCTTCAAGCATCCACTGAGCACCTAGTGCATGCCTGGGGCTGCGAGAGGGGCCATGGAAAATATTTGGTGTTCCCAAGAGCATAGTTCTAGAATGTGGTTTTTTGTTTTTTTTTGTTTTTTTTCAATTGAGGGAAAATTCACATAACTGAAATTAGCCACTTGAAGTGAACACTCGCTGGCATTTATTTAGTATTTTCACAATGTGTATAACCATCATTGCTATTTAGTTCCCTAACATTTTCACTACTACAAAAGGAAATCCTCTACCCATTAAGCAGTTCATTTCCCCTTCCTTTTAAGCCCTGATAATGACCAAATGTGTGTTCTGTCTCTGAGTTTATCTATTCTGAATATTTCATAAAGGCTGAATCATTCAATATGTAACCTTTTGTGTCTGACTTCTTTCAGGTGGCATAATATTTTTGAGGTTCATCCACATGATAGTGGATATGAGTACTTTATTCCTTTTCATGGTAGGCTAATATTCGATTATGTACATATACAACAGTAGTTATCCATTCATTCAGTGATGGGCATTGGGGCTGTTTCCACCTTCTGACTATTGAAGTAGCGCTGCTGTGAACATGCATGTACGTACTTGTTTGAGTGCCTCTTTTCACTTCTTTTAAGTATGTTTAGGAGTGGAATTTCTGGATCTATGATAATTCTATGTTTGACTTTTTGAGGAACCTCCAAATCACTATGGGATATTTTATTAGTTTTTCCTTGGTATCTTGACTTTGTCCTAGCCAAGAAAAAAGGGAATAAGAGAAACACAGTGGTCACCCAAAGAGGAGTCCTTCTGGCATTTCACAGCTGCTATATGACTTTGGCAGGATACTGTTTCTAAGCTGAATAAGAGAAACACAGGGTGTGGTCATGGGAAAATGACTCAGACAACCCTGGTTTTGAATCTCTACCACTTACTGAAGGCATGTGTGTAGGTTAGTTATGAGCCTCTTTGAGGCACAGTTTGCTTATCTTAGAAATGGAGATGACCCCTGTGTCCATTCATTCAGTGAATCTCTTCAGCGTTTACTATGGACCAGGTACTGGAAAAGATTGAGTCATCGTGGAGTTTACAGAATGAGAGCTAGGGAGAGGAAGGGAAGACTCAATCGTGAATTATTTTTGCCCAAAATAATTATTTTTGTCATGAAACTAATCACTCCCCTCCATCACAGGTAGCCAGGGAGTACACCTCGGCTGGCCTACTCTGTAGATCTCCAGCTGCCAAACCAGGGCCTAGATTAAGAGATCCATCACCTCTAGCATTCTGGTCTGGGGTAGCAAGCAACAAAAACTCTGTGACTTGGTCTCTCAAGTATTGCTGGGAAAAGATTGAGATAACTCCCAGAATCAAACAACAGCCACACAATCCCTGGAGGAAGCCAGGAAGGGACAGGCCTGTCAGCACCAGCAGTCTGTAGTTGTGCCTTCACTTGGTGACCCTGGTACAACCTGTCTCCCATCTGAGAGTGCCCCGGCACGCCCAGTGCTGAATTGCGCGGCCCAGGGCACATGTGGCCCGGTGCTGCCTGTAATTGCAGGTTGGACTTTGCACAACTCCAGAGAGTACCTTCATGGCATAGTCATCAGAGGCTTGAAATCTCATGATAGTTTTCCAGCAAATAACAGTAAAGTATCTTATGAAACGGTGTTTCTGTCACAGTTGAGCCTGAAAGTCACAGTTAAGATTGAAAGAAAAACCCCATCTGGCACTGAAAGTGAAAATCATCCTGGACTGAAAAAGTAAAAAGTAAAAAGCCGGCTAGGACAGAGACCCTCAAGCCAGCTGCAAAGCCCACAGGGAGCATTGTTTCTCCCAAAGTCGTGCAGCCGCTGTGAAATGCCAGAATCCTCCTTGGGTGACCACTGCGTTCTCATCCAGGACAAAAGACAAAAGCAATGGCCAGTTTTGCTTTTCTCATCTTTTACTGGGGCTGACCCACCCTTCAGCCACCCTCACCTCAGGACAGCTCTCACTCCCTGGTTAAATTGTTCTCAATCCCAGGTCCAGATAGCAATCAGTACAGAGCAGATTCCTGTGGTGAGACCCTCTGAACGCTTGAGCTGGATTTCAGCAGCTGAGAAGAAGCTGCCCTCCCTCCATACCTCCCCTTGCTGCGCTGAGTCAAGAAATCTGATTCCCCATCAGGCCATAACCTTTGTGATGGCCTCTGCTTTAAGGTTAGATTTTATTGGGACTGTCGGGCTGCAGGAGAAGATGATGATTGGCAATCCTGCCAGGACCATGAAATGGAAAGGGAAGTCTATGATCCAGAAAGAGTTAAAGATATTGGACATCCAGACCCAAGGAGTGGCTCTTGGAATAGTTGCTCAATTAATACTAATTGTTAGCAAGTAGGTTAAAATTATAGATAAGGTCACACCCTGGTGGCCTAGTGGTCTTATACATTCTGGGAGCAGTCCCACATACATCCCAAGGTCCCAGGTTCAAGACCTAGGGCTGGGGGAACAATCAAATGTGAGCAGCTAAATGAAAATAAAGTGCTTCTTCCTCCTCTCTCTTCCTTCCTGCCTACAACCTTAATTCCAGGGCACATCGCTTAGTATTTTTCTTTACAGTCATCTTTTAAACTTTAGCATTATACTAATGAGCAACTACCTATGAAATTATGACTTTTATGTTCCACTATGCACTTACACACACACAGTTTTCAATAAACACGTAACTAGTGAGAAAAAAAAAAAAGACTGGCATACTACTTCTATTATTGGGTACATGTACCCCATCTCAGGAACACTGACCTAAATTATGATGCTCAGTAGATCTGTGGAGATGGGGTGTCTTGGGCTTGAGTGGAACAAAGATCAGCTGTGGCCAGGAGGACCCTCTTGACTAGTGGGATGGGAGCTTACCTGCCTCTGTATGAGTCCTAGAGCTGTTTCTTCAACTCCAGGGCAAGCACCCATGGGAGGCCCTGTGTATTAACCACTCCACACTATTAGTAGCATTTAGACATTTACCCCAGGTTTCTGTGCTTCCTTAATTTAGGGGCACTGTTTTGCACCCGCACAGCCTATTTGGATCCTCCGTTGTGCAGGCAGATGCGCTGCACTGAAGGGTTCCTGCTGGAACGCTGAAGGATTTCCTCAGCGAGGGCTGGGGCAGCTCAGCTGGGCAGCCACAGACTGCTTTTCTTTGCTTGCTCTGTTCCCTAACCCCCTCTTTAAAAAGGTTTATTATTTTTTCCCCTTGCTTTTTTTTTTCCTTTTTGCCTTTTGACCCCTCTCACCCATTTCTTACATTGCACCCCCTGCTTCTGGCAACCACCAGTGCATTTATGAACTTGGTTGTTTTGTTGGTTTTTAGATTCCACAAATAAGAGAAGCCTGTGATATTTGTCTTTCTCTTTTTGAATTATTTCACTTAATGCCCTCAAAGTATATCCGTGTTGTCACAAATGGCAAGATTTTATTCTTTTTTTTTTCATGGTTGAATAAATATTTCACTGTGTTTACACACTTGTGTGTCACTTAATGATAGGGATCCATTCTGACAAACACATTACTAGATTGTTTTGTCGCTGCAAATGTTAAGTGTAACTACGCAAACCTAGATGGGGTAGGCTGCTGCACTCCTCTAGGCTGTGTGGTATGGCCTGTTGGGACCACCATCTGTATTTGATCTGCCATTAACTGGCATGTCTTAAAGTGGATTCATGAGTGGGTTTCATGTTTTCTTTACTCATGCATCCATCAATAAATACTTAGGTTGTTTCCTTATGTTGGCTATTGTAAGAATGCTGCAATTAACATGGGGTCGCAGATAATTTTTCTAGTTAGTGCTTTTGTTGTTTTTTTTTAATTTCCCAGATGTGGCATAGTTGGATCATATGATAGTTCTGTTTTTATTTTTATTTATTTATTTATTTATTAGGAAACGTATAGCCAGGAATGAAGACGAGTAGGTAGGAAGACAGGAAAAGAGAGGATGAAGGAGCATTTTATTTTAATTTTCGTTGATTACACTGGTTATTTCCCACTAAACTGGGGACTCTAACCCAGGAGTATGTGGTTTGGGCCCCTTTGGAGGCAATTGACCTAACTGCTACTCCACCAGGGCCCACCATACTTTTTGTTTTAAAGGAAAGGTTCAGGCAGGAATGAAGGCGAGTAGGTGGGCAGGAAGTGATAAGAGAAAGAATCATTTTATTTAGTCGTCAGTCTTGGTTCCGCCCACCTCTGCCGCCATTGCAAACCCAGGTCCTTGGCATGTATATGGACTATGCTCTGCTGAAGACCATAGACTTATTTACTAGACCACCAGGGTGCACCCCTAATTTTAATATTTTGAGGGACCGCCATACTGTTTTCCATAGTAACTTTACCAATTTACTTTCCCACCAGTAGTGCACAGGAATCTCCTTATCTCCATATCCTTGTCAATACTTTTTCTTGCTTTTTGATTATAGCCATTCTAACAGGTGTCAGGTGATTTCTTGTGGTTTTGACTTGTATTAGCTGATGATTAGTGATGTTATGCATATTTTCATGTTCCTGTTGGCCATCTGTATATCTTCTTTGGAAAAAACGTCTTTTCAGACCATCTGCCCATCTTTAATCACGTTGCTTTTTGGCTGCTGCTGTACTCATTCCTTATGTTTTGGATATTAGTCATTTGCCAGGTATGTGACTTGAAAATGTTTCCTCCCATTCAGTAGGTTACCTTTTCATTTTGCTGATAGTTTCTTTTGTTGTGCAAAACCTTTTTTGTTTGATGTAGTTCTATTTATTTATTTTTGCTTTTTGTATTAGATTCAAAAAGTCATCACTAGATTGGTTTTGTTTTCCTAATATGTCTCCTAGTTCTCTCTTGAAACATGTTTATTTAAAACATTTTAAATTTAGTGTGCCCTAGTGACCTAGTGGTTTAGTATACCCCTGGCACAGTCCACATGCATCACAAGGTCCTGGGTTCAAGACTCTGTTCCAGGGGAATAACCAATGGGGACAACTAAATAAAGTGTTTCTTCATCCTCTCTCTTCCTTCCTGCCTGCTTGTTCACCTTCATTCCTACCTGCACCTTTCCTTTAAAAATATATTTTTTAATTTATTTTATTGTAATATAAATTTTTATATCTTAAGTGTACAGTTACATATGCAATGAATGTATACATAAGTCTACAGCTATGAAAACGCCACTCAGATCAAGAAGCAGTCCTGTGCTCTTCTTTACCGGAGCTACCAGCCACATGTGGCTAAGTGCAATGTGGCTAGTTGGAATTGAGCAATACAGTAAATGTAAAATACATTTTCAAAATAAAAGGGAACTTAGTACAAAAAAAGGAACATATATCACTGATAATTTTTAATTTAATGGTGATTAAGTATTCAAATGACAAAATTTGGGCTATATTGTATGTATTAAATAAGAATATATCATTAAATTTTTAGCTTTTGAAATATGGCTACTAGCAAAATATTTTAAAGAAGAGGTGAAAGCAGGAATGAAGTTGAGTAGTTAGACAGGCAGGAAGAGAGAGGAGGAAGAAACATTTATTTATTTTATTTAATGGTACATCTTGGTTGTTCTCCTCAGCATTGGCTTTTGAACCTTGGTCCTTGTGATGTATGTGGACTATGTCCATCCAGTAGCCTCATCCACTAGATGACAACGGCATGCCAAGAAATTTTAAAATTACTTATGCAGCTTTTATTATATTTCTTTTGGGTGGCATTGATATTCCAGTACCCATACTATTGGTGGGAATATAAGTTGGTGCATCCTCTTTGGAGAACAGTATGGAGATTCCACAAAAAATTAAAGATGGATTTGATCCAGCAATCCCACTGCTGGACATATACCTAGATGATACAAGATCTCTACTCAGAAAAAAATATCTGCACCTCGATCTTCATAGCCGCACAGTTCACAATAGCCAAGACATAGAAACAACCTAAATGCCCAACAGATGACTGGAGAAAGAAGCTGTGCTATATATGCTCAATGGAATTCTATGCAGCTATTAAAAACAAAATCATACCCTTTGCAATAATCTGGAGCTGAAGTGATCATGCTGAGTGAAATAAGTCAGAAAGAAAAAGAATTATAGAATGTTTTCACTCACACGTGGAATATAATGAAATGAAACAAATGAGCGTACAAACCTCCACAAAATTAATGGGACACAGAATTGTGGTTCTAGGGTGGAGGCAGCAGGGAGGGAAGAAAATGAGGGGACGGGTTGGTAAGGGACACTGGAACTCTGGTGGAAGCTATGCTGTGAAATATAGACCAAGGTGCAATTTAAATATCCTAAAATGAATATAGCATTACAAAAAAAGAAAAAAAAAAAGACTGCCATTAAAAAAAGAAAAATAAGCAACCAGTTTGAACAACTAAATAAACCTTTTAAAAATGAAAAATAAATAAAAAGATGGTGCAGCATCCTGGAGGACTTCCTCATATTCCCTTCCCATCAATATCAACCTAGAGGTAATGCCTCTTCTGATCACTGTATTAATATAGTCACTTGACCTATTCTTGACCTCCAGGTAAGTGGCGTAATATAGTATGTATTTTTTAGTATTAGGCTTTTTAAAAAATAACTCAGCATTACCTTTGTGAGATTCATCCATGTGGTAGCATTTTTCAGTAGATTGTTTTTTTTAACTCTTCTGTAGTATTCTCTGGGGTGAATAAGCAGTAATTTGATTTTGCCCATCGCATTGCTAGTGAACAGTGGTGGTGTTTCCGGTGCTGGGCGGCTGTTTCTACAGTTAAGAGAGAATCACTTTTTCCCTATATTTTCATGCACATAAGCACTATATAGACCTAAGAAAGCAAATCTACGTGAGGTAGATGTACATTTGCTTCAGAATGCTGCTGAAAGTTTTCCAAAGTGGTCATTGCCATATATAGTCCCCTCCGCTGTGGATGAAAGTTCTGCTTCTCCATATCCTCACTGTTGCTTGGTGGTATTACCAGTCTTTTTTTTTTTTTTTTTTAAGGAAAGGTGCAGGCAGGAATGCAGGCAAGCAAAGGCAGGAAGGAAGAGAGAGAGAGGAAGAAGAAACACTTCTTTATTTTGTTCATCTTGGTTGCTCCTCCTGGCCCTGATGGTGAACTCAGGTCCCTGGCATATATGTGGACTTCACCTGGTGCATTTACCCCCTAAACCATGAGGGTACGCCACTTTCTTTTTAAAAATAAGGTGGCAGACACCCACCTAAAGATGTGTAGAAGATACACTTAGGCCAAACGAAAAGAATAAATGACACCCATCATCTCATGTCATACTGACAAAAATATTGTCATACTGTAATATTATTTCATTTTTCTAACACTTTACTATGTCACCCTTGCATGTCTATGACTATTCCTCTACAGCATGACTTTAAAGAAGCTAAATAATGTTCTATTTTATGGATATATCATACCGTAGTCAGTCTTCTTATTCTTGAACACTTAGGAATTGCCACTTTTCAATATTAGAAACAATGCTGGAATGAGCACCTTGCCATTAAGTCTCTGCTCATTTCTTTCAAATTTTTCTGACAGTGGAGTTGTTTTTTAAAAGCTGCTATGAATGATGTGAAGGCTGCCATGCGTTTCCCTCGAGTAGCTCCCTCCCTGTCTTTTGACAGTAGAAACCCATTTCTTATCAACGAATGCCGATTTGAGGAGAGAGGACAAGAGAACAAAACCTGTAGAGGACAGAGTTGCTTCTCCCTCGATCTATAATGCAGGAGGTACTGGGTCCCTAAGAATGTTGGTCATCTATGTGAAGCACAGGCAGGTCTGCTGGGACACAGGGGGAGCTGTTGGGTTTCATAAGGCGGAGAGCTCTGGACCAAGAGAAATGAGTATCTGTTGGAGGGTTGTGTTAACTTGGTGAGTCAGGTGAGGTCTATAAAAAGGGATCATGTTGAGCAGAACATTATGACTTGGCTGCTGTTAGTACTGACAATCCACACACCCCCACAGTCCCCACTGGTCGACTTGGCTGCTGTTAGTACTGACAATCCACACACCCCCACAGTCCCCACTGGTCTCTATCCATTTCTATGAAATGTTTTCTCTGTGGGAGGGAAAAGGACTGTTTGAAGTAGATAAAAGAACTTGTGCCCACGACCCATCCCTTTGCACTGGACTCAGCATGCTGCAGAGAGGGGCTTATGAGCATGATGCCATTGAGAACAATTCAAGATGGACTTCCCAAGATTCTAGGCAAAGTGGACCTACTTGAGGGCCCAGGTGACCTGGTGCAGCCTATTCCACTCTCAAGCCCCAGGAAACATTCTACTCTGGTTCAAAGAAGAGTTTCTGGCTTCCCATGATGCTTTGTTCAGATAGCACTTCTCCAAGGGGATTCAGAGCCCAGAGTCATGAAGATAAGAGGCTAATGATAAAAAAATGACTAGAGGCTGCCTGGTGACTGCAGGGACCAGCTGCTTTGTGGGCTCACGTGAGGCTGCTCTCAGAGACTCACACAGAACTGCTGAGATTCTCTGAGGGAGACAGTGGGTCCTCCATCTCACACACACGGGGGCTACAGAGCCAGTATTTCAAATGGGCTACAAGAAGAAACACGGACGCTTGAGAAGACATGTTGGCTCCCACAGGAACGTGCCCCTGGTAATGGTTCCCCAGTGCCCAGTCTCCAGGCCTTCCTGGAGTAACAGGCCGTCTCACCTTGAGGTTAGCGACCCTCCATGAACCTGTATTCTCCTGCTTCCTTCACTGCTGGGAGTGACCATGTGACTGAATCTGACAAGTGGGCGGTAAAAGAAGTGATGTGTTCATCTCTGGGTCACAGCGTTAATAGGAAACTGCATGTATTCTGTTTTCTCTCTTCCGAGAAATAGAAACGTGGATGTGGTGGGCTGAGTCTTTCTCTACTTTGTGTAGGAGGGTCCCCTCTTGGGCAGAGTGGTGATAGAAACATCATATGTATGCACTGTCCAGTCCAGTAGCGGCTAGCCACATGTGGTGATTAAGCCACGTGAAATATAGCTGGTGTGACTGAGGAATGCAAATTTTCATTTTATCTAATTTTAAGGAAAAAAGCTGCTTGTGGCTAGTGGCTGCCGTTTTTGATAGTGTAGCTCACTGAAACGGCCGAGCAACGAGATAGAAGGCACTCAGTTCCTGGAAAACCCTCGTGAAACAGCTTCACTGTCCTGCAGACTTCCTGCGCTGGGACATGACAGCCATCACTTATGACCCAGCATCTCTTGTGATGTGATGCTCAAGGCCCTGACTGGGCCTGCAGGAATCCCAAGGCTCAACTGGGCTGAAGAAACTACTTGCAAGAAGGCTGACTCTCAGGCCTTTGGAGGAGGCCCAGGACCTTGCCACATGGCTCTTTGCATAGGGCCTTAGGGTGGCTGAGTGTCCTCAGCTTGATACCTGGCCCCACCGCCCCCAAGTGAATAATTTAAGAGAGAGCAGAGGGCACCCTTGTGGCTCAGGTGACTAAGAATGCTGGGGTGTGGACCAAGTGAAGGGTTTGTGTCCAAAAATAACTAACTAAATAAAGTCATGCTTCTTCTTCCCCTGTTCCTGCCCTACCCCCTCAGATCGGTTCCCCCCCCCTCTCTCTCTTTCTCTTTCTCTCGCCCCCACCTCGAGCAAGGCACTAGTCACCTGCCTTTTATGACCTAGTCTCAGACGTCACATGCCATCACTTACACCATCCTTATATTTTATTTATGACTGAACTTAGTCAACAATCAGGGGAATTAAATTCCACTTTCGAAGGAAGGAATGTCATGGCTTTGTGCTCTTCTTTTAAAATAAGCACCACCAAGAATCCATTCTTGTAATCTGCACTTCTCTAAAGCATTACTGGGAGTGAGAATTATTAGTCATTTAATGTTGTTGCAATAACTTATTAACCATTTGGATAAAGCAAGACCAAAATGAAACAATATAAGCGTTGCTCCCTACACATTGTACACTACAATAAATTCCACTTAAATATTTAAACTGTATGCTTAAATATTTAAATGTACAAAAGCATTGGAAGAAAATTCAGGAAGAGAAAACAAGTCATCAGCATACCCTGGTGGAGTAGTGGTTTGGTCAGCTGTCTCCAACCAAGTGCAGTACACGTGTATCCCACGGATTCAGGTTTCTGTGCTGGGGGCAGGGAGAACACCGAGATGATTAACTGAATAAAATAAATAAATTGGGGCCACTCTGGTAGAACAGTGGTTAGGTCAATCGCCTCTGAAGGTGTGAAGGCCACATACCCCTGGGTTCAAGTCCTGGGTCGGGAATGCGGGGAGGGGGAAACAACCAGTGTGAACAAAAATAAAAATAATAAAATGAAATGCTTCTTCCTCCTCTCTCTTCCTGCCTGCCTGCCTGCGTGCCCACCTTCATTCCTGCCTGTACCTTTTCTTTGGGAAAAATAAAACTGAAGTAGAAAAGAATACTGAATCATAAGCACACACACAAAAAAAATATTGTAGATATGACTGCCTATGAACATTAAATACTTCAGAAGAGAAAAATAAGTTAAAAGACAAATATTTGCAATTCAAAGACATAAGAACTAACGTTCTTACAACAACGTTCCTACAACGTCATGTTCTCTCTCTCTCTCTCTCTCTCTCTCCCCCTCCCCACCTCTCTCCCCCTTTCCTGTTCTCTGTCCAAAACATGTCTCCCCTTCTGCATAACTGGATTCTGAGTGAGGATTGTTTCTGCAATGTCTTGGTGCTGTCTACAGAATGTTATACATGTTATCAGTACTTAAAATGGAGTCAGTTGATTTCAGCTCTTTATTGCAGTTCCAAAAAACGTCTGCATCTCTTTCTATTCCTCACCCTCTAGCACACTCCTCTCTCACTCAGAGAACTTTCATTAAGTTGCTTCCTGTGCACTTTGCCACCCAGAGCTAGATTATGGCAGAAGCACTGCTGATTTCAGCAGAAATCCTCCCGGAGGCACAGATTGTGTTCCTGCAACACCCAGAGAGGGAATTGAACTGGAAAGGCTTTGCATTCATTCAGCACCTCCACCTTGTGCCCATACTTTGTCTCTAGAGCTGTATTTTTAAATCTAAGTGCGTGATCCTGAGAGCATGTAGACGTAAGAGACCTAGTCAAGAAGAGAGACTGCTGGCGATCTGGATTCAGTGTTCACCCTGCTGCTTTGCAGCTGCGTGGCCAGCCAGCGCCTGTGACTCTAGATCTCAGGTAACTCCCTTGGTAAGATGAGAGTGTGTTTGTGGCAGGGACAAGGCGGTCCACAGGCTCCTCCAGCTCTGACATCTGAGGATTAAGCTCATTTTCTCTTTTCAACATGTGGGCTCTAATAGCTGTTTAGCCTATTTGAAAAGGTTTGGAAGTCCCTTGAGAATCCTTCTCAGATTCTGGAATCTAATGAGAGTAAAGTAGAATAATGAAGTTGTTCCTCCATTTTCTAAAAAAGCTTCTGTCTCACTCATTTGGAAAAAGGAAAATTGCTCACAGTGAAATGCCTAAGAAGGCAGGTTAGGTGATAGGTGGGCCCTGGTCTCCATGCGTGTTGTGGGAATACATGTTACCCGATAAACTGAAAGCGCCTGTTGAGTTCCGAGGACTCAGCATCCTGTAACCCAGGAGACAGCATGACTGGCTGCAGACACAGAGTAAGTCAAGAGTGGTGTTCAGTCCCTGCTGTCTACCAGGATGCTAGAAATTGCTACACTGGCCCTTCTCCTCTTGCTTTTTTAAATTCTTACTGATGTATAATCCACAGGTAACACTATGTTAGTTTCAAAAGTATAAAACTGCTTCATTATTTATATACATTGAGAAGTGATAACCACAATAGGTCCAGTTACTGTCCATCACCATCCATGTAATCATTTCTTTGTGTTCCCATTTCTAAGACACTGAGCTTAGTTAAAAAATGGTTTTTATGTCTTTTGTTTATATCGCTGTATGCTTTTTAGGATACTGAGTTCACACCTCAGCCTGTATGCATTTCATACCACACATCAGAATTCTAGTGCCCTTGTTTCCTCTGAATTTTGTTGAGATTTATCTTTGTTTGCTGTTTCTTTATATTCCAGTATGAGTGAAACCATCCTGTACATCTCTTTTTCTTTCTGGCTTTTTTCACTCAGCGTGATCCCCTCCAGTTCTATCCAGGTCGTTGCCAGAGAACAATTTCTTTTTTCTTGTACTGAGGGCTTTTCAGATCTCCTTTCTTAGTGCTTCTCCTCTGAGGAGGTCTTGGGCAGCGCCTGGTTTTGGTTGCCCAGCACATCTCTCCCACCTCCACCCCTGTACTCCCATCCTCCTGATTCCGCCACAGATGTGGGTAAGGGCCAAATACCAGACTGGATACATAACAGCTCCAGGAATGGGCATGACAACCATGATGTGGAAGAGAGGATTCCTGTCCCAGAACTAGAACTGTCCCTTGGGCTGCTATGCTGGAGGAAATAAACCTGAACTCTGGCAGTCATTACTCTCCCACTTGGAAAGATCCAGTCATGGAATGAGGTCAAGCAGGCTACATAGATGAGAGATGAGATGGAGAGAGTATCATGGAAAGAGGGTAGGAAGGAAACAAGAAATGAGAGAGAAGGTGGAGGCAGAGAGAGAAAAAGAGAGAGATTGATTCACCTGAAGCCTTGATTCCTGTAATTTCCCGTTTAGAGCTGTATGCTCCCCCACTATCTTCCCAGCTACATAAGTAAATCAATCTTTTTGCTTCAGACAGTTTGAATTTGCAAGTGTTCTGATTAATGTGTTACTGCATTTCCAGGAAGCTCTTCTTTAGTTGTGAATGTATTGTCTGGAAGGGATGACACATGAGCCCAATCATGTAGATTTTGACAAGAAAGACAAAACAACGGTATTGCTAAAGAAATGAGATAGTGCTAGAAAAGGGCAGAAATCTTCTCTGTGGCAGATGGGACTATAAAATGGTGCAGCCCCAGTAGGAAACAGTTTGATATTTGCTAAAAAAAAATGTTGAACATGTGTTACCTTATGACCCAGCAATTCCATACCTATGTCTATATTCAAGAGAATAGAAACATATGTTCAAACAAAAACCTGTATATGAAAGCTCATAACAGCATTTTTTAAAATAGCCACAAGAGAAAATAACTGACTTTCCATGACCTGATGAGTAGAAACATTTATAGGTATACATATAAAGTAGAAGATTATTCAGCCATAAAAAGGAGATGTGTTACATGTTATAAGAGGGATGGGCTTTGAAAATATTATGCTAAGCAATTATGAACCAGTCACAAAAGGCAGTGTATTGTGTGGTTTTATTTATATGAAATATCCGTAACAGGCAAATGTATAAACAAAAAGTAGATTAGTGATTACCAAGGCTTGAAGAAGGGCAAGGGAAGGGGAGTAGCTGATAATGGATCTGGGATTTCTTTATGAGGTAATGGAAGGATTCTGAAAGTAGATGGGGTTGATGGTTGCACTATCTTGTGAGTGTACTGAAAGCCATCGACTTGCATACTCTAAGAGGGTGCCATTTTGGTATGTGAATTATGTATCTCAATTTAAAATATGATCCTTATTCTCCTGGCCATCCCCCTTTTGTATCATGCCATCCAGGGTACACTTGGTGGTTTGACTCCGATTCCCCTTCAGACATACTTCCTCCGACCCCTGTCCCACTTTGCATCCTCCACAATATAGAGAACCCTCCAGACACTGCCTGGCAGAAATAGGCACAAGGGCTGTTTTCCCTCTTAAAAGAGCGGGGCCCTTTTTTGCTTGCTTAGTTATTTTGTTGGGGTAAAGGGCCTGTCTTAGTAACTCAAAGAGGATAGGCATCAGTGGGCTGAAACTAATTCATAATTTTGTTTAAATTTACTTGTCAAAGGCAGAAATATTCAATTTCATGCATGTTCCCAATTCCCCGCACTGGGAGCAGATTTCCAGGAAGCAATTATGTAGAACAAAATGTAATGGGTAACAGGGGGTGCCTTGTGAATTATTCATAATCCGATAATGATTTTAACCCGTTTTTAACATGACCTGCTAGTGGTGTTAGCTTCTGGAAAGTTTCCAAAGTAAGCAACACAGAGGCTTCCTTTAGTTCTGCTTATGTAACCATAAACCTTCTGCCTTTCCCCAAAACACCCGAACAATTAAACTCAAAAGAGGTCTGGGCCCCTTTTCTTTCCCGAGTCTACAAAGCAAAGGTAAACGCTGCCTGACAGACTGCATCACGCTCACCAGTCACTCCTTGTCACAGTCTTTACAGGGAGGCTGGTGTGGAATAATGTCCAACAAAGGGCCTGGCTCCAAGAAGACACATAAAATTTATTTTTTATTAAATGAGTGAATGAATAAATGATGGAAAGATGAGGTATTGGTTATAGGGAAGACTTGGGCTAAGTCTTCTTACCAGCTGTGTGATCTGGGCAAGCATCTTGCTCTCAGTTTATCTGTCAAGTGAAGAAAGTAACACTTGCTTTGCTGGATTATTGGGAGAATTCAAGAACATAATACATAAGCAATAGCTGTTATTATGGTCTTTCTTTTTAATAGCAGCCCTATAATTCCCCCAAATCTGGTAAACTATGACAGTCATGCAGAACTTTCCTGAGCCAAAGGCTCCCAAACCTCATGGTATATCAGAATCATCTGGGGGGAATTTTTAACTATAAATTTCCAGATTCTACCTCCAGAGAACCTGATTAAATAGGAATGAGGTAGGACCAGAAGACAGAGTTTTTAGTTTTGTTTTTTGAATTAAGGTGAATTTTCTCTGCAGTGAAATACATAGATTTGTAGAATATAATTGGATGGGTTTTGACAAATGTGTACAGAACATTTCCATAGCCCCAGATAGTTAAATCAATCCCCATTCTGCATAAACAACCACTCCTCCCATTTCAATCACCATAGATGAGTTTTCCCTGTTCTTGAATGTCAGATCAGTAGACTCATAAACATTTTTGGTTGTTATTTGCTTCTCATAGTGTTTTAGGGATCCAGCCATGGTGTTGTATTTATTACATTCCTTTATATTGCTGAGAGTAGTCCACTGAATGACCGTACCACTGTTTATCTCTTCACCTATTGGTGGGCCTTTTAGGGTTATTGGATATTATGAATATAGCTGCTGTAAGTATGTTTTACTTTATCATGGGGTATATACCTAGTTGTGTAATTGCTATATAATAGCATAGGGATGTGTTTATTTATTTATTTATTTAATGCTTCAAATGATTCTGATGGTCAGAATCCCCAGATTTGGGGATCCCTGCAGTAGTAATAGATCCACCTTAATGATCTGACTGGTGTATTGTTCAGCTTTGATTTCATTGTGTGGATGTCAGATACTTCTTCTTTCCTAGGGAAACATCTTCTGTTCCCTGCTTCCCAACCGAGAAGCCCAACTCTCCACACTCTCTTGCCAGTTTCTTACCAGAGAAGAGAGTTCCTAGCCCAGGCTCCCCATGAGTCTCATGAATTATGTCATTCAAATATTTCCATGAAGCTGTGGGGATTGGTTGGGGGTGGGAGGTGAAGGGAACCAAAGGAAGCTGCCAGCCTGACAAGATTGGGATTGCTTACTTTGCATGGAGGGCCAAGCCTCAGTCACTTAGAAGGGTGGAGGGGTTAGCCCTCTCCCACTGGGTCTCAGCAGTCCCTCCACTGGATACAGGGGCAGGCCTGGGGCCTCTGGGGACAGAGGCCTTTAGTAAACCATGGGGAACTCCCCAGGGTAGAGCAGTAGGCAGGACCCAGCAAACTCTCCGGCTCAGGAAATTAGAGTCAGATTTGGGGCCTATCAACTGAATGGGAGAGAAAAAGTCAAATCAGAGCCATTTTGTTCTAAAGGTCATGCAGGCTACTAGTTTGGGAATTTTTTCTTTCTTTCTGAAGTTGCTTTTCCTTTTTGGGAGTATTAGAGTTACCTAACAGAAGTGAAGACATTTGGGGCAGAAATGATCCTGTAATTCAGCATCTTCCAAAAGGCGATGCGTGGGGCTGGTGCTTAGGGCAGTTTCAGGGGTACCACAGATGACACGATTAAAACAAGTATTCATGCAAGCCCGGGTGGACTAGTGGCTGGGTCTGCAATTCACATACACCCATGTCCCAGGGCCGGGGGAAACAACCAAGATGAATAGCTAAATAAAATAAAGTGCTTCTTCCTCCTCTGTTTTCCTGGTTGCCTGCCATCTTCATTCCTGCCTGCGCCTTACCTTTAAAAAAATTAATATTTGTTTTAGCACATTGTAGAAAAAATTAAACCAGTACTTTCAATATGTGATTTCATGGATACACTGAATCTATGAAGCCAAGTTGAAAAAGTAATTCAATTTTCAGAAAAGCACTCAGTATATAAATAGTACAAATGAAATGCAGCTATGACAAAATTACAACATTACACATGAGTGGCTGGGGTTTAGGAAACAGCCCATGTCAAGCCATGTATTCAACAGATGAGGAAACAAAGGCCTGGAGATTATTATAAGTGACTTGCTCAGAGTCAGACTTCATTAGATTAGAACCTGATCCCCACCAGTTGATGCCGCCCAGTGTTCATTCCATGACACCTGTAACTTCCCTCTTATAAGAAAGGGAAGGAGGCCCGCCCTGGTGGAGTAGGGGGAGGGCGCAGTCCACACCCATCCACGCTCCCAGGTTTACATCCCAGGGCCAGCAGGAACAACAAGGATGAACAACTAAATAAAATCAATAAAGTGCTTCCCCCTGGCTCTTCTTAACTGCCTGTCCTCTGCTCGCCTTCATTTCTGCTTTCACTTTTCCTTAAAAAAAAAAACAAGAAAGAAAGAGATGGAATCTCAACAACCAGGTGGCCTGATCCCTAGCTTCAAAGGCAAATACATTTGCAGAAACAGCCTACAATTTGCTCAGACCACATATGCAGAAGGAGTCTACCAATAAGTCCAAACTCCAGGGAATGAGCACCAAGATCTCGGTAACTCTCCTCTTGTGACGTCTTTGGTGGAGGAAAAGACAGAAGCAGCATGGACAGCTCGTTGTCCCCCCATCTCTGCCTCCATCACTCCAGAAGATTAAAAACGACCTCTGTACAGGGGCTCAAAACATGCGGGAGTCCCTAGTGGGCAGGCTCCCCTGCACAGGTTTTTCAAGGCCACAAAGAGGGGTTTGATTGTTCCCCAAAATAGCTTCTGGCAGCTGGCAACATGTAAGGGTACAGCTTCCCAGATGACATCTTTGAATCTTCACAAATCCACTAGGGAGATGTAGAGGTGGTAACTCAGGGAGAATTCTAGCATTTGCCAACCCTCACAGCACTGAGAGTGAAGGGCAGCCATCGGAAATGGCAGCCCAGGCTGAACTTTTCCCTTTGGAAATAAAAGTGGTAGAAGAGAGTGAGAGGGTCTATGTTATTCTTTTTCTTTCTGAATGGCCTTGCATCCCTTGCTGAGTTGTCCTGGACATCTGCAGTCTGGGAGCCATTTCTTCCTCCTCTGGGCTGACCTCAGGGTGTTGGCCTAGTGTGAGAGCTGCTGAGCCCATCTCTCAAAGGAAGATGAAGGATCTGAGCCTGCAACCCTCATCTTACCTCAACAGAGAGGTGATGGGATAGACTGCGTGTGCATTTCCCAGTCAGCCTACAAGAGTCAGCCCAGAGGAGGGCAGCACTTTATTCTGAAACCAAATGGAAGCCTGTGCATGATCCCCTCCACCTCCCACCCACCAGCCCCTGCTCCAGCTCCTGCTCTGATCATTGCGAATGGGAGCCCTAAGAATGTGAGAGTAAGTAAATTAAACCAGTGATTACAGAGCCGAAGCTTCTCTTGTCCTCTATAGTCTAGAATGAAAATTAGTTTGTTTAGCAGAACAATTTAATGTGTTTTTAGGATGCTAGGCTATGTAGATTGAGGAACTTGACTTTTGTGGAGGCAAAAAGCTGAGGCTTTATATTAGAAAATAGTGAGGAGGTGCAACCCTGTGGCTCAACAGCTAAGGTAAAGACAAAGGAACCCAGATTCAAGAAGCAGAGCTGGGGGAAGAAAAAAAAAAACTTTAAAAATGTTAGAAAGAAGGAGGAGGAGGGGGAGGAGGAGGAGGGAGGAGAGAGGAAGAAAATAACAACAAAGTTACAAGAAACTTCTGGGTTTGTGCTGGGAGTTCTGGGAAGAGGGGCCAAGGAGGAGAATCTAAGGCCTTACAGGAGTCTAAGACCTTGCAGAAATTGCAAACCATCATCAGACTCTACTGGGTTTTTTTTTTAACTGTTATGAAAACAATCCTTGCAGCTGCCCACTCACTGTCATCCAGAATGCAGACCCCAACAACGCTTTTTGGAATAGTCTACGATCACCAGTACCCTGAAAACTGACCTTTCATGGAAACCGTGCAGATCTTAAACTTCCCTTCCCTGGAATCATTTCTTTAACAAGAACTTGCTCTTGCTGAAGAAAATTGCCATTTTCGTTTTGAACGTGGCCCACCTTTAATACAGCTCAAATTCTCTTTGAAACTTTGTTTCCTTCTTCCATTTGGCAGTGAAATGAACCTAACAGAGAGAAACAATGTGATATCCTTAGTCTGAGCTAAGCACTAAGGATAGAAAGTGAGAATTGATTCTGTGGGGGGAGCTTAAGGTGGTCTTAGTCTGAGCAAAGAGGTATTTG